>JAPZAG010001445.1:0-31411 GCA_027475135.1 Bactrocera correcta | reverse complement strand
GAAATGCTTCAAATCATAAGTTTAAAATATTTAAGTTAATAAACCTTCTTTAACGCACTGAAGTCTACATAAAGCCTTGACGGTATAACTGCACTGCATTTAGAAGAATTCCGTTATCTCATATTTAGGTATAAATTCGACATTCTTGTATATATTCATTTAGCAAGCGATATCAAAATGCCTCAAACCATCAGTTTAACATATTTAAAATAATTAACCTTCTTTAACGTATTGAAGTTGATACAAAGCCACGTTGGCATACTAACAGTACATTTGGAAGAATTCCGTAATCTTATATTTAGGTATAAAGTCGATTTACTTGTATATACACGTTTAGCAATCGATATCGAAATGCTTCAAATCATTAGTTTAACATATTTAAGTTAATAAACCTTCTTTAACGCACTGAAAACTACATAAAGACTTAACGGCATAACGGCAGTGCATTTAGAAAAAGTCCGTTATCTTATATTTAGGTATAAATTCGATTTTCTTGTATATACATATTTGGCAAGCGATATCGAAATGCTTCAAATCATTAGTTTAACATATTTAAGTTAATTAACCTTCTTTAACGTATTGAAGTTGATATAAAGCCATAACGACAAAACATTTGGAAGAATTCCGTAGTCTTATATTTAGGTATAAATTCGATTTTCTTGTATATATGCATTAAGCATTCGATATCGAAATGCTTCAAATAACTGGTTTAACATATTTAAGTTAATAAACCTTCTTTAACGAACTGAAGTTAATATAAAGCCATAACGGCAGTGCATTTAGAATAATTACGTAATCTTATATTTAGGTATGAATTCGATTTTCTTGTATATACTCATTTAGCAATCGATATCGAAATGCTTCAAACCATTAGTTTAACATATTTAAAATAATTAACTGTCGTTAACGTATTGAAGTTGATACAAAGCCATGGCGCCATAACGGCAGTGCATGTAGATGAATTCCGTAATCTTATATTTAGGTATGTAGTCGATTTTCTTGGATTTACACATTTAGAAATATATATCGAAAATCTTCAAATAACTGGTTTAGCATATTTAGGTCAATTAACCTTCTTTATCTTACTGAAGTTTAAATAAAGCCATAACGGCATAACGGCAGTATATTTGGGTGAATTCCGCAATCTTTTATTTAGGTATAAAATCGTTTTTTTTGTATATACACATTTAGCTATCGATATCGAAATGCTTCAACTCATTAGTTTAACATATTTAAGTTAATAAACCTTCTTCAACGATCTGAAGTTGGCATAACGGCAGTGGATGTAGAAGAATTCCGTAATCTTATATTTAGGTATAAAGTCGATTTTCTTGTATATACATATTTAGCTATCGATATCGAAATGCTTCAAATCATTAGTTTAACATATTAAGTTAATAAACATTTTTTAGCTAACTGAAGTCTTCATAAAGCCTTAGCGGTATAACGGCAGTGCATTTAGAAGAATTCCGTAATGTTATAATTTTATATTTAGGTGTAAAATCGATTTTCTTGTATTTACACATTTACCAGTTGATATCGAAATGCTTCAAACCATTAGTTTAACATATTTAAAATAATTAACCTTCTTTAACGTATCGAAGTTGATACAAAGCCATGGCGGCATAACGACAGTACATTTGGAAGAATTCCGTAATCTTATATTTAGGTATAATGTCGACTTTCTTGAATATACACATTTAGCAATCGATATCGAAATGCTTCAAATCATTAGTTTAACATTTTTAAGTTAATAAACCTTCTTTAACGCACTGAAGTCTACATAGAGCCTTAAGGGTATAACGGCAGTGCATTTAGAAAAATTCCGTTATCTTATATTTAGGTATAAATTCGATTTTCTTGTATATACACATTTAGCACTCGATATCGAAATGCTTCAACTCATTAGTTTAACATATGTAAGTTAATAAACCTTCTTAAACGCACTTAAGTCTACATAAAGCCATAACGGCATAACGGCAGTGCATTTAGAAAAATTCCGTTATCTTATATTTAGGTATAAATTCGATTTTCTTGTATATACACATTTAGCAAGCGATATCGAAATGCTTCAAATCATTAGTTTAACATATTTAAGTTAACTAACCTTCTTTAACGTATTGAAGTTGATAAAGAGCCATGGCGGCATAACGACAGTACATTTGGAAGAATTCCGTAGTCTTATATTCAGGTATAAAGTCGATTTTCTTGTATATATGCATTAAGCAATCGATATCGAAATGCTTCAAATAACTGGTTTAACATATTTAAGTTAATAAACCTTCTTTAACGCATTGAAGTCTACATAAAGCGTTAATGGCATAACGGCAGTGCATTTAGAAAAATTCCGTTATCTTATATTTAGGTATAAATTCGATTTTCTTGTATATACATATTTGGCAAGCGTCGAAATGCTTCAGCTCATTAGTTTAACATATTTAAGTTAATAAACCTTCTTTAACGATCTGCAGTGGGCATATAGCCATGGAGGCATAACTGCAGTGCACGTAGAAGAATTCCATAATCTTATATTTAGGTATAAAGTCGATTTTTTTGTATTTACACAATTAGCAATCGATATCGAATTGCTTCAAACCATTAGCTTAACATATTTAAATAATTAACCTTCTTTACAAAAGCCATAACGGCATAACGGCAGTATATTTGGAAAATTTCCGTAATCTTTTATTTAGGTATGAAATCGATTTTCTTGTATATACACATTTAGCAATCGATATCGAAATTCTTCAGCTCATTACTTTAACATATTTAAGTTAATAAACCTTCTTAAACTATCTGAAGTGGGCATATAGCCATGGAGGCATAACTGCAGTGCACGTAGAAGAATTCCGTAATCTTATATTTAGGTGTAAAGTCGATTTTCTTGTATATACATATTTAGCTATCGATATCGAAATGCTTCAAATCATTAGTTTAACATATTAAGTTAATAAACAGTTTTTAGCATACTGAAGTCTACATAAAGCCTTAACGGTATAACGGCAGTGCATTTAGAAGAATTCCGTAATGTTATGATTTTATATTTAGGTATAAAGTCGATTTTCTTGTATATACACATTTGGCAAGCGATATCAAAATGCCTCAAATCATTAGTTTAACATATTTAAAATAATTAACCTTCTTTAACGTATTGAAGTTGATACAAAGCCATGTTGGCATAATAACAGTACATTTGGAAGAATTCCGTAATCTTATATTTAGGTATAAAGTCGATTTTCTTGTATATACACGTTTAGCAATCGATATCGAAATGCTTCAAATCACTAGTTTAACATATTTAAGTTAATAAACCTTCTTTAACGCACTGAAGTCTACATAAAGACTTAACGGCATAACGGCAGTGCATTTAGAAAAAGTCCGTTATCTTATATTTAGGTATAAATTCGATTTTCTTGTAAATACATATTTGACAAGCGATATCGAAATGCTTCAAATCATTAGTTTAACATATTTAAGTTAATTAACCTTCTTTAACGTATTGAAGTTGATATAAAGCCATAACGACAAAACATTTGGAAGAATTCCGTAGTCTTATATTTAGGTATAAAGTCGATTTTCTTGTATATATGCATTAAGCATTCGATATCGAGATGCTTCAAATAACTGGTTTAACATATTTAAGTTAATAAACCTTCTTTAACGAACTGAAGTTAATATAAAGCCATAACGGCAGTGCATTTAGAATAATTACGTAATCTTATATTTAGGTATGAATTCGATTTTCTTGTATATACTCATTTAGCAATCGATATCGAAATGCTTCAAACCACTAGTTTAACATATTTAAAATAATTAACTGTCGTTAACGTAATGAAGTTGATACAAAGCCATGGCGCCATAACGGCAGTGCATGTAGATGAATTCCGTAATCTTATATTTAGGTATGTAGTCGATTTTCTTGGATTTACACATTTAGAAATATATATCGAAAATCTTCAAATAACTGGTTTAGCATATTTAGGTTAATTAACCTTCTTTATCTTACTGAAGTTTAAATAAAGCCATAACGGCATAACGGCAGTATATTTGGCTGAATTCCGTAATCTTTTATTTAGGTATAAAATCGATTTTTTTGTATATACACATTTAGCAATCGATATCGAAATGCTTCAACTCATTAGTTTAACATATTTAAGTTAATAAACCTTCTTTAACAATCTGAAGTTGGCATAACGGCAGTGGATGTAGAAGAATTCCGTAATCTTATATTTAGGTATAAAGTCGATTTTCTTGTATACATACATTTAGATATCGATATCGAAATGCCTCAAATCATTAGTTTAACATACTAAGTTAATAAACATTTTTAGCTTACTGAAGTCTACATAAAGCCTTAACGGTATAACGGCAGTGCATTTAGAAGAATTCCGTAATGTTATAATTTTATATTTAGGTATAAATTCGATTTTCTTGTATATACACATTTAGCAAGCGATATCGAAATGCTTCAAATCATTAGTTTAACAAATTTAAGTTAATTAACCTTCTTCAACGTATTGAAGTTGATAAAGAGCCATGGCGGCATAACGACAGTACAGTTGGAACAATTCCGTAGTCTTATATTTAGGCAAAAAGTCGATTTTCTTGTATATATGCATTATGCAATCGATATCGAAATGCTTCAAACCATTAGTTTAATATATTTAAGTTAAGAAATCTTCTTTAACTCACTTAAGTCTACATAAAGCCCTAATGGCATAACGGCAGAGCATTTAGAAGAATTCCATAATGTTATAATTTTATACTTAGGTATAAAGTCGATTTTCTTGTATTTACGCATTAAGCAGTCGATATCGAAATGCTTCAAACCATTAGCTTAACATATTTAAATAATTAAACTTCTTTACAAACGCCATAACGGCATAACGGCAGTATATTTGGGTAATTTCCGTAATCGTTTATTTAGGTATAAAATCGTTTTTCTTGTATATACACATTTAGCAATCGATATCGAAATGCTTCAGCTCATTTGTTTAACATATTTAAGTTAATAAACCTTCTTTAACGATTTGAAGTGGGCATATAGCCATGGAGGCATAACTGCAGTGCACGTAGGAGAATTCCATAATCTTATATTTAGGTATAAAGTCGATTTTCTTGTATATACATATTTAGCTATCGATATCGAAATGCTTCAAATCATTAGTTTAACATATTAAGTTAATAAACATTTTTTAGCTTACTGAAGTCTACATAAAGCCTTAACGGTATAACGGCAGTGCATTTAAAAGAATTCCGTAATGTTATAATTTTATATTTAGGTGTAAAGTCGATTTTCTTGTATGTACACATTTAACAGTCGATATCGAAATGCTTCAAACCATTAGTTTAACATATTTAAAATAATTAACCTTCGTTAACGTAATGAAGTTGATACAAAGCCATGGCGCCATAACGACAGTACATTTGGAAGAATTACGTAATCTTATATTTAGGTATAAATTCGATTTTCTTGCATATACTCATTTAGCAATCGATATCGAAATGCTTCAAATCATTAGTTTAACATATTTAAGTTAATAAAGCTTCTTTAGCGCCTGAAGTTAACATAAAGCCATGGCGCCATAATGGCAGTGCATGTAGAAGAATTCCGTAATCTTATATTTAGGCTTGTAGTCGATTTTCTTGTATTTGCACATTTAGCAATCGGTATCGAAATGCTTCAAACCATTAGCTTAACATATTTAAAATAATTAACCTTCTTTAACGAATTGAAGTTCATACAAAGCCATGGCGGCATAATGACAGTACATTTGGAAGAATTCCGTAATCTTATATTTAGGTATAAAGTCGATTTTCTTGTATATACACTTTTAGCAATCGATATCGAAATGCTTCAAATCATTAGTTTAACATATTTAAGTTAATAAACCTTCTTTAATGCACTGAAGTCTACATAAAGCGTTAACGGCAGTGCATTTAGAAAAATTCCGTTATCTTATATTAAGGTATAAATTCGATTTTCTTGTATATACATATTTGGCAATCGATATCGAAATGCTTCAAATCATTAGTTTAACATATTTAAGTTAATTAACCTTTTCTAACGTATTGAAGTTGATATAAAGCCATAACGGCAGTGCATTTGGAAGAATTCCGTAATCTTATATTTTGGTATAAAGTCGATTTTCTTGTATATACATATTTAGCTATCGATATCGAAATGCTTCAAATCATTAGTTTAACATATTAAGTTAATAAACATTTTTTAGCTTACTGAAGTCTTTATAAAGCCTTAGCGGTATAACGGCAGTGCATTTAGAAGAATTCCGTAATGTTATAATTTTATATTTAGGTGTAAAATCGATTTTCTTGTATTTACACATTTAGCAGTTGATATCGAAATGCTTCAAACCATTAGTTTAACATATTTAAAATAATTAACCTTCTTTAACGTATCGAAGTTGATACAAAGCCATGGCGGCATAACGACAGTACATTTGGAAGAATTCCGTAATCTTATATTTAGGTATAAAGTCGATTTTCTTGAATATACACATTTGACAATCGATATCGAAATGCTTCAAATAACTGGTTTAACATATTTAAGTTAATAAACCTTCTTTAACGAACTGAAGTTAATATAAAGCCATAACGGCATAACGGCATAACGGCAGTGCATTTAGAAGAATTACGTAATCTTATATTTAGGTATGAATTCGATTTTCTTGTATATACTCATTTAGCAATCGATATCGAAATGCTTCAAATCATTAGTTTAACATATTTAAGTTAATAAAGCTTCTTTAACGCCTGAAGTTAACATAAAGCCATGGCGCCATAACGGCAGTGCATGTAGAAGAATTCCGTAATCTTATATTTAGGTATGTAGTCGGTTTTCTTGGATCTACACATTTAGCAATCGATATCGAAAATCTTCAAATAACTGGTTTAGCATATTTAGGTTAATTAACCTTCTTTATCTTACTGAAGTTTAAATAAAGCCATAACGGCATAACGGCTGTATATTTGGGTGAATTCCGTAATCTTTTATTTGGGTATAAAATCGATTTTCTTGTATATACACATTTAGCAATCGATATCGAAATGCTTCAACTCATTAGTTTAACATATTTAAGTTAATAAACCTTCTTTAACGCACTGAAGTCTACATAAAGCGTTAACGGCATAACGGCAGTGCATTTAGAAAAATTCCGTTATCTTTTATTTAGGTATAAATTCGATTTTCTTGTATATACACATTTAGCAATCGATATCGAAATGCTTCAAATCATTAGTTTAACATATTTAAGTTAATAAACCTTCTTCAACGCACTTAAGTCTACATAAAGCCCTAATGGCATAACGGCAGTGCACGTAGAAGAATTCCATAATCTTTTATTTAGGTATAAATTCGATTTTCTTGTATATACGTATTTGGCAAGCGATATCGAAATGCTTCAAATCATTAGTTTAACATATTTAAGTTAATAAACCTTCTTCAACGCACTTAAGTCTACATAAAGCCCTAATGGCATAACGGCAGTGCACGTAGAAGAATTCCATAATCTTATATTTAGGTATAAAGTCGATTTTCTTGTATATACATATTTAGCTATCGATATCGAAATGCTTCAAATCATTAGTTTAACATATTAAGTTAATAAACATTTTTTAGCTTACTGAAGTCTTTATAAAGCCTTAGCGGTATAACGGCAGTGCATTTAGAAGAATTCCGTAATGTTATAATTTTATATTTAGGTGTAAAATCGATTTTCTTGTATATACTCATTTAGCAATCGATATCGAAATGCTTCAAATCATTAGTTTAACATATTTAAGTTAATAAAGCTTCTTTAACGCCTGAAGTTAACATAAAGCCATGGCGCCATAACGGCAGTGCATGTAGAAGAATTCCGTAATCTTATATTTAGGTATGTAGTCGGTTTTCTTGGATCTACACATTTAGCAATCGATATCGAAAATCTTCAAATAACTGGTTTAGCATATTTAGGTTAATTAACCTTCTTTATCTTACTGAAGTTTAAATAAAGCCATAACGGCATAACGGCTGTATATTTGGGTGAATTCCGTAATCTTTTATTTAGGTATAAAGTCGATTTTCTTGAATATACACATTTGACAATCGATATCGAAATGCTTCAAATCATTAGTTTAACATATTTAAGTTAATTAACCTTCTTTAACGCACTGAAGTCTACATAGAGCGTTAACGGCATAACGGCAGTGCATTTAGAAAAATTCCGTTATCTTATATTTAGGTATAAATTCGTTTTTCTTGTATATACACATTTAGCAGTCGATATCGAAATGCTTCAAACCATTAGTTTAACATATTTAAAATAATTAACCTTATTTAACGTATCGAATTTGATACAAAGCCATGGCGGCATAACGACAGTACATTTGGAAGAATTCCGTAGTCTTATATTCAGGTATAAAGTCGATTTTCTTGAATATACACATTTAGCAATCGATATCGAAATGCTTCAAATCATTAGTTTAACATATTTAAGTTAATAAAGCTTCTTTATCGCACTGAAGTGTACATAAAGCGTTAATGGCATAACGGCAGTGCATTTAGAAAAATTCCGTTATCTTATATTTAGGTATAAATTCGGTTTTCTTGTATATACATATTTGGCAAGCGATATCGAAATGCTTCAGCTCATTAGTTTAACATATTTAAGTTAATAAACCTTCTTTAACGCACTTAAGTCTACATAAAGCCATAACGGCATAACGGCAGTGCATTTAGAAAAATTCCGTTATCTTATATTTAGGTATAAATTCGATTTTCTTGTATATACGCATTTAGCAAGCGATATCGAAATGCTTCAAATCATTAGTTTAACATATTTAAGTTAACTAACCTTCTTTAACGTATTGAAGTTGATAAAGAGCCATGGCGGCATAACGACAGTACATTTGGAAGAATTCCGTAGTCTTATATTCAGGTATAAAGTCGATTTTCTTGTATATATGCATTAAGCAATCGATATCGAAATGCTTCAAATCATTAGATTAACATATTTAAGTTAATAAACCTTCTTTAACGATCTGAAGTGGGCATATAGCCATGGAGGCATAACTGCAGTGTACCTAGAAGAATTCCATAATCTTATATTTAGGTATAAAGTCGATTTTCTTGTATATATATATTTAGCATTAGTTTAACATATTAAGTTAATAAACATTTTTTAGCTTACTGAAGTCCACATAAAGCCTTAACGGTATAACGGCAGTGCATTTGGAAGAATTCCGTAATGTTATAATTTTATATTAAGGTGTAAAGTCGATTTTCTTGGATTTACACATTTAGCAATCTATATCGAAAATCTACAAATAACTGGTTTAGCATAATTAGGTTAATTAAACTTCTTTATCTTACTGAAGTTTAAATAACGCCATAACGGCATAACGGCAGTATATTTGGGTGAACTCTGTAATCTTTTATTTAGATATAAAATCGATTTTCTTGCATATACACATTTCTCAATCGATATCGAAATGCTTCAACTCATTAGTTTAACATATTTAAGTTAATAAACCTTCTTTAACGATCTGAAGTTGGCATAACGGTAGTGGATGTAGAAGAATTCCGTAATCTAAATGACTCTCGGCTTACCCTATCATGAAACACAGCCACACCACATTTCAACACACGAAATCACCATAACAGCACACCACACTCACCACTCACCTTCCACATCACACCAATACACTCAAACGTGACACCACACTTCCAACTAGAACACAAAAAAAAGGGACGGACAACTCCAGCCAGACACACTTCGTTTTTGGCTTCCGCAAGGACTCAACGCTTGTGCGCATACGCTTTTCGCAGCATCGCCTTTTTCTTTTCGTTTCCTCCCACGTACATCAACGGTCGTCGATTCCGCCGCCGATTGGAATATCCGTCCAAATTTTACCTTTTGTAAACATTGAAAACGTTTGTAAAGTTAATAAAAAGAGTATTCCGAAAACCTATTCCTTTAAAAAATATTTTATAACAAGTGAGTTCGGAAATAAAGGTGAGTTCACCACTGAGTAATACATGGTCCTTCGAGCCTTCAGAAAGGCACCTTAAAAAAGAAAAACAAGAGGAAAAAGTAAATAATAATAAAAAAAAAAAAAAAAAAAATTTTTTATTAAATAAAGTGCGGTGACAAAAACACATATTTTAAAACTATTAAAGGGGAAAAAAAAAAAAATTGACATATACAGTGTTAGTGGAGTGTGGATATAAACACATACATACATATATGTATATATCCGTAAAGTGAAGCAAACAAAAGCGCGCCAAAAAGAAAGGAATACAAAACGAAACCAAAACCAACAACAGCGGCCGCGAAACTAAATAAATCTCTAGCGGGCGCGAAACTAAATAAATCACACCACCGGGCGCGGATAATAAAAACAAAGACAACATACCCAAAACACGTACAAAGTCACACAGGAGAAGAAGAGGCATACTAACTGCGAGGACAAGAAGAACAAGGAAATATACATTAGGGCAAGCCACAAAGAAATACACCCCCCCAAAATTCCCTTGATGCCAGAGAGGGTAAGTGTATCGCTTCCACCTTATTTATATGCATGTACATATGTATGTTTAGGAAAAACAAAAATAAACTGTTTTAACAATTATAACTCGGTTATAACTTTAAACAGTTTCACCAAAACGGATACTCAAATTTAATACGGTGCATCAAAATACCGATATTAAAGTTGATAATACATACTTGTTCTTAAAGTACTAATGCCTATGTATAATTTTCTTTGTGATCACAATCACACACAACAAATTAAAACATTAAAAGAACATTCTACTTGCAATATTTTCCGACACCCCTTCTGCTTTTAAAGCAGCAAGCGAATTGCGCTAATAAGTAAAAGGCATATTAGAAAGTACAAAACAAGAAATAAAAGAAAACATAAATGCGGAACATATGACTTATAAATTGAAACACACATACATATATACATGCAAACCAGCTTTCCTTAGCTTGGTAATTACCTAACATATACTTGCCGAAATTAATTAGAAGCAAATATAACAACATACATACGAGTATATACATACCGTCACACATGTGTGTTGAGAGCAGAAGTAAAATACCTGCAAATACCATTTCTCTTTTTTCCAATTTAACCAACCTTCCTGCGTCAGTCCTAGTACCGCGTTTACAACAATAAATCGTATTTAAATAAATTGCATGCCTACACAGTATATACCACATATACATAGGGACAATTAAATCACGCGAAAGTAATACAATTTTGGAAACAAAAAAAACAGAGTGTTACAGATTTTGATAACACGAATTAACAACAAAACGAGAAAAAAGGAAAAGAAAAAAAAATATAAATAAATTTATATTATTAATTGTTTAATAATATAAATACATAAATATAAATACATAAAAAATTATTACTATACCATATATACATATATGCACATAAATATCAATATACTTAAAATCCGTACTTACAGCCGGTACAAGCAATACCCCTTGTATTTGCACAACAAAACAAGCAGGTTTGCACCGTATTAAAGTAATTTAAGCATAATTATATGCATACGAAGCACATATCGTGCACACATACATACATACGTATATACAAAAGGTATTGACCCTTTCCGGTACACAAGTACGAGGGCATACCAATAAATCCGAAAAAAATATATACTCGCAATACATTAAAAAAAAAAAAAATAAAATAAAATATAATAATATTATTATTAACATAATTATTATTATTATAATTATTATTATAATAATAATAAACATAAACGCCATCGCAGGTACATACAACGGCGAATAATATAAACTATAAACGCGGATTTCACTAATTTTTCGGAAATAAACTCTTATTTACCTAAAAGAGTTTTCGGTTGATAATATTCTCAGTACACACTGAAAGAAAATATATACAAATATTTTACAAATCTACATTTTCTAAATGAATATAGATTCAAAAGAATCTAAAACATCGCAATTCTTGAAAATTCCTAAAATGTTTTCTGACGATAAGAGTCCATGTACACCTGCAGAAGCTACACGCTCTAAGCAAGGTGCTACGAAACAAAAGAGGGGGAAAGACATATCATACTCCAAATTCATTTCTGAGAGCGACTGTCTCATAAAATACTGCACTCGATTTGCTTCTTCGCCGATTCAAGACAATTCGGAATCGGCGCTAGAAATAAAAAGCCAAACGATCGAAAATTTTTGGACACGTCTCCAAGCTGCATATGACACAATTGTTGATACTGACGATTCAGATCTACCAGAAAACTTTAAATCTTCTGCATACGCAAAATTTGAAAACTGCTTAGACCAGTATGAAGATACAAAGATTATGATCGCAGATCAACTAAAACTTATAAAGTCAATTGCACCTGCTCCCCACAGTAGAGTAGAGTTACCACAATTGCAAGCCCAAGAGGCAACAGGCATTCATCTCAAAGTGCCAGCGTGCGATACAGAAATATTCCATGGAGGTTATGAACAGTGGCCGTCCTTCCGGGACATGTTTACGGCCGTGTACATAAACCATCCAAAACTATCGCAAGCGCAAAAATTGTATCATCTCCGATACAAGACAAAAGGTCAAGCGGGCGTAATAGTAAAACAGTTCGCATTAAGTGATGACAATTTCAATTTGGCTTGGGAAGCTCTGAAAGCCAGATATGAAAACAAAAGAATATTGGTCGACAAGCAAGTAACCATACTCATGAACTTGCCGAAAATTCAAAAAGAAACAAGTGAAGAATTCATAAAATTAGAATCCACTGTTTCAAATTGTTTGTCGGTTCTAACGACACAAAATGTTCCCACAGACAGCTGGGACCCTATTCTGATAAACATATGCACCGCAGCATTACCCGAAAAATCATTACTTCTATGGGAGCAATCGCTCTCATCAAGAAGAGACTGCCCAACGTGGCAGCAAATGAAAGACTTCTTAACTGCCCAATATGAAATTGCGGAAAGGGTAGATAAAAAAACAGTCAGAACTAAAAACGTTCAACCCGACCTAAACAGAAGCTTCAGTAGACCCCAAGTCAATAACAACAACAATTTAAATAGAAGCTTTTTCAAAGCACAATCGTTCACATCTGAACAAAATAAATTCACGTCATGCGAACTATGTACAGGAGGGCATAAGCTAAAAGCTTGCGAAAAATTTAAAAAATTGAATGTGAATGAAAGGAACAACTTTGTCAGGTCAAAAAGACTCTGCACAAACTGCTTGTCCCACTCACACAATCTCAATAATTGCGAAAGCAAATTTAACTGCGTATATTGCCACAAAAGGCATCATTCTATGTTGCACATAAACAACTTTCCCAACACATCTCAAAGTAGCGCTTTTTCAAAAAAAGCCACGGGTTTAGTTGCAACAGCAACTCCCGAAACAGAAACTCAACAAAATTGCCAAGAGACACCATGCTGCTCAAAGGCATTAAAAACTCAAACGCTGCACAGCGAGAATCAAAGTAAGGTATTACTACCAACAGCAGTTGTCTCCATCGAACATCGAGGAGAACTGTTCAAACTAAGAGCCCTAATAGACCAAGGATCGCAACGATCATTCATAGCGTCTAGGGCACAAAATAGGCTAAAACTGCCAACAAAACAAGCCAATTATGAAATTACGGGAATGGGCGGAAGAGTAGTACAAAACTCTAACAAAATATGCCCCATTACCCTAATTTCCCCCCAAGCGGATAAGCGCATTCAAGCAAATGCTATTGTCTTACCGCAATTAACAAACATGCTTCCAAGCTATCAAATAAATAGCAAGCATTGGGATAAGATTTCACATCTGACTCTAGCAGACCCCAACTGCAACACCCCCGCTCAAATAGACCTGCTATTAGGCAGCGATCTCATATCGCAAATTATTCTAGATGGTGTTGAAAAAATTTCTAAAACACTACTGGCGCAAAATACCATTTTCGGATGGGTCCTAAGTGGACTAGTTGCGGAACCAGTCACAGCAATGACAACTCAAGTTGAGGAAATCTCAAACGAGTACCTCAATTCACAATTGAGAAAATTTTGGGAGTTAGAGGAACTCCCCCCCATTTCAATTACAACACCAGAAGATCAGTATTGTGAAGACTTTTACAAAGCCACAACTACTCGATCAGCTAATGGTCGGTATGTCGTACGACTACCAATAAAACAACAATTTCCAGACACACTCGCCTTGGGTCACTCTCGCACCTCTGCAATACAGCAGTTTCTAAGTATGGAGAAAAACCTACTTAGAAAAGGTGAGCTTAAACAAGTTTATGATGGTGTCGTGGAAGAATACCTTCATTTAGATCACATGGAGGAAGTAAGCCCATGTGAAAAAATCATAAGAGGCAAATATTACTCTTTCTACTTGCCACATCATGCAGTAGTAAAGCCTGACAAAAAAACAACAAAAGTCAGAGTTGTCTTCAATGCCTCCAGAACCACTAGCTCGGGGAATTCCCTAAATGACATTCTATTTACGGGACCCACACTCCAACCAGATCTAATGCTCCTCATATTGAACTGGCGTATATACAAATACGTATTCAATGGGGATGTCGAAAAGATGTATCGACAAATACTGGTTCATAAAGATGATCAAGATTTTCAGCGGATTATTTTCCGAAAATCTACAAATAGTCCACTACGCGACTTCAAATTAAAAACAGTTACCTTTGGCGTAAACTGTGCCCCATATCTAGCCATTCGTACACTACACGAACTGGCAGAAGACACAAAGTCAGAATTTCCTCTGGCAACACAAGTGTTAAAAACACAGACGTATGTAGACGATATCTTGTCTGGGAGCCACAGCCTCTCACAAGCATACGAGTCCTTATCACAAGTGATAAAGGCCCTCAACACCGCAGGGTTTCCCCTAAAAAAGATCACGGCTAATCACCCAAATATCTTGAAAAATATACCGAACGACAATTTGTTGGATACTAATTTCCTTATATTCGAAAAGGAAAGTACAACAAAAACACTGGGCATCCAATGGAATGCGATATCGGACCAGTTTTCATACACGACTGAGTCCATATCCGCATTATCCGCCATTACAAAACGCCAAATTCTCTCCTCTGTGGCAAAACTTTTCGACCCCGCAGGATGGCTTTCGCCAATTATGATACAAGCGAAAATCCTGATTCAAGAATTATGGCTAGACGGAACTGACTGGGACGAACAAGTGAAACCTCTTCGCTTAGAAAGATGGTCCCAGTTCGCTAATAACCTAAAAGACATTTCGCAGATACAAATTCCACGGTGGGTAAATTATTCCCCCGAATACAAAGTGGAACTACACGGCTTCTGCGACGCCTCTGAAAAGGCATATTGTGCCGCTATATATGTGCGCACCCAAAGCGATATTGCAACTACAAGCCACCTACTAGTGGCAAAAGCAAAAGTTGCGCCTCTAAAAACCATAAGTCTACCACGACTTGAACTCTGTGGCGCTCTGCTCCTAGCAAAGCTAGTCTCCATGGTGCAGACCCACTTAAACATGGCAAAATATAAATTATACCTCTGGTCCGATTCCGAAATAGTTCTAGCCTGGTTGGAAAAACCACCACATGCGTGGAAAACATATATTTCCAACAGAACGTCTCAAATACTTGACCTAGTAGGATCAGCCACTTGGCGACACGTAGCCAGTGCTGACAATCCTGCTGATCTAGGTACAAGAGGATGCAAACCTCTGCATCTCGCCACCTCCACCCTCTGGTGGAATGGCCCCCAATGGTTAACAGAATCTCCCGATTCTTGGCCACAATCGCCAATGCGCAACATAATTGCTCCAGAAGGTCGAAAAATCGCCACTTATCACACAACAATGGATGATGCTGACATCCTTGAACGATTTTCATCGTTCCCCCGAGCACTCAGAGTAGTCGCCTATATTCTCAAATTCGCAGAGCGACTCAAACTTAAGGTAAAGGGAGCAACTTGCCCCCAATGCGATACATTGACGCACCAAGACTTACAAAAAGCGAAGGTCGCTCTTATCGCATCAACCCAAACGCGCTACTTCAGCCGCGACCTAGGGTTACTAAGAGAATCGAAGCCAATTGACAAAAAGAGCTCACTCTTAGTACTAAACCCATTTATAGACACGAAAGGTCTGCTTCGTGCAAACGGCCGGCTTGCTAATTCCAGCCTTACGTATAACGAACGCCATCCCATAATAATACCAGAGAAATCCTCATTTGCCACATTATTCATCAATTATATCCATGTACTGATGTTACACGCCGAGCATCGCCTCATGCAACATATGGTACGCCAAGAGTACTATGTTCCCCGCCTTAAGCCCCAAATCAAGAAGTGCATTTTCACGTGCAAGGTCTGCACTATGCACAAGCAGAAAATGCGAACGCAGATTATGGCAGCACTTCCACCGGAACGCTGTAACTTTGCTCTGCCTTTCACCACTACAGGTGTCGACTTTGCAGGCCCTTTTCAAATAAAGGCGTCCATGCTAAGGTCTCCCACCCTGATGAAGGGCTATGTGGCTGTCTTTGTCTGTTTTACGACAAAAGCAGTACACCTTGAGCTATGTTCCAATCTGACAAAGGAGGCTTTCCTCGCGGCATTTGCTCGCTTCGTCGGACGACGTGGCTTTCCATCCAAAATCATGAGCGATAATGGCAAAACATTTATCGGAGCTCAAAGAGCCACAGAGAAACAATTTGTGGATTTTATGAAACAAATCTCACCTGACATTATACAAAAATATGCTCCCCAAGGCATCAATTGGCAGTTTATCCCCCCAAGCGCTCCACATATGGGTGGTTTATGGGAATCAGCCGTAAAAAGCTTCAAATCACATTTTAAGAAGCTAGCTGGCACTTATAAATTCAATTATGAAGAGTTCACGACACTCTTAACTAGAATTGAAGCCGTCCTCAACTCACGGCCTCTCGCAGCCCTCTCGCAAGATCCATCAGACTTTACAGCCCTCACACCAGGGCATTTTCTTAAAGGAGCGCCCATTCTGGCCACACCTGAGCCAGGCGTGGAGTCGCTTTCCTTATTAAACAGATGGGAAAGAATTAAAATTCTCCATCACCATTTCAGTCTTCGATGGAAAGAAGATTATTTAAAGGACCTCCACAGAAGGTACCGGTGGAAAACACCAGAAAACGCGCCTAAGCTTGGAGATTGTGTCTTAATTCATGACGATTGTCTCCCCCCCACTGAATGGCGGCTTGGCCGCATAGAGAAGCTTTACCACGGCTCTGACGGTCATATTCGCGTAGTTGATCTCCGTACGCAAAACGGAACACTAACTCGGCCGCTCGTTAAACTATGCTTTTTGCCCACAGCCGATAAAACCGACACGTAAAACGTAAACAAAAAACGATAAATCGATAACCCGCAAAACAAACCACAAATCCTATCTTAATAAAAACCGCAAAAGTAGTAATAGATGGGTGGTCCACATGACTACCCACCAGTGCCACCTAACGTAGCACCAACTATCATATCCGTATACCACAAATATATAACGTAAATATCTTTGACAGATTAAATGGATGTCGATATGCCGCCAGCACCAACGCCAGCCGTTCGGTCGACCATTCACGTGCCACGAACGGGGCCTACACCAGCTCCTCGAAACACCACGGCCACAACGCAACCAACTGTTGCCCGAAGTGCAACACGCGCAAATCCGACGCCGGTGCCAGCAGACCCACAGCGCCTCCGATGCCCGCTTTGCCGCCGCCCCCACAGGTTGCCGCATTGCGGCATTTTTAAGAGGATGCTGCCTCCGCTCCGCCAGCAGATTGTACAGGCATATGGCCACTGCCTAAATTGTCTGGCACCTACCCACTCCACATCGGAGTGTACATCCGGGTATACGTGCCAAATATGCATGCGGCCACATCACACGCTCCTTCATCGGGACGGCAGACCATTACTTGCCCCCTCCAGTCGTGCTACGACCCGACGACCGCAGGCGAACCGTGCTGCACGAACACGAAGAGCTGAGCCATCACCAGAATCCCGAACACGCACTCGGCGCCAACAACACAATACCTCTACGCGGCGGCGTCAACCCAGGCCGCGGTCTCGCCAACCCACTGGGCTTAGTAACGTGGTGGCCACATTGCAGCAGTTGCAAAGGCTACTAGGCTAATAATTTGCCTAGGGGGGCCGGGATGTCTAAATGACTCTCGGCTTACCCTATCATGAAACACAGCCACACCACATTTCAACACACGAAATCACCATAACAGCACACCACACTCACCACTCACCTTCCACATCACACCAATACACTCAAACGTGACACCACACTTCCAACTAGAACACAAAAAAAAAGGGACGGACAACTCCAGCCACACTTCGTTTTTGGCTTCCGCAAGGACTCAACGCTTGTGCGCATACGCTTTTCGCAGCATCGCCTTTTTCTTTTCGTTTCCTCCCACGTACATCAACGGTCGTCGATTCCGCCGCCGATTGGAATATCCGTC
This sequence comes from Bactrocera correcta, assembly GCA_027475135.1. NCBI lineage: Eukaryota > Metazoa > Arthropoda > Insecta > Diptera > Tephritidae > Bactrocera > Bactrocera correcta. The sequence continues at coordinate 12,915 of JAPZAG010001445.1, read as the reverse complement.
CAAATTTTACCTTTTGTAAACATTGAAAACGTTTGTAAAGTTAATAAAAAGACTATTCCGGAAACCTATTCTTTTAAAAAATATTTTATAACAAGTGAGTTCGGAAATAAAGGTGAGTTCACCACTGAGTAATACAGTTGTAATTTTATATTTAGGTATAAAGTCGATTTTCTTGTATATATGCATTAAGCAATCGATATCGAAATGCTTCAAACCATTAGTTTAACATATTTAAGTAAATAAATCTTCTTTAACTCACTGAGGTCTACATAAAGCCTTAACGGCATAACGGCAGTGCATTTAGAAGAATCCCGTTATCTTATAGTTAGGTATAAAGTCGATTTTCTTGTATATACACATTAAGCAATCGATATCGAAATGCTTCAAATCATTACTTTAACATATTAAGTTAATAAACATTTTTTAGCTTACTGAAGTCTACATAAAGCCCTAATGGCATAACGGCAGTGCATTTAGAAGAATTCCATAATGTAATAATTTTATATTTAGGTATAAAGTCGATTTTCTTGTTCATATGCATTAAGCAATCGATATCGAAATGCTTCAAACCAATAGTTTAACATATTTAAGTTAATAAACCTTCTTTAACTCAGTGAAGTCTACATAAAGCCTTAACAGCATAACGGCAGTGCATTTAGAAAAATTCCGTTATCTTATATTTAGGTATAAAGTCGATTTCTTGTATATACTCATTTAGCAATCGATATCGAAATGCTTCAAATCATTAGTTTAACATATTAAGTTAATAAACATTTTTTTAGGTTACTGAAGTCTACATAAAGCCTTAACGGTATAACGGCAGTGCATTTAGAAGAATTCCGTAATGTTATAATTTTATATTTAGGTGTAAAGTCGATTTTCTTGTATTTACAAATTTAGCAGTCGATATCGAAATGCTTCAAACCATTAGTTTAACATATTTAAAATAATAAACCTTCTTTAACGTATTGAAGTTGATACAAAGCCATGGCGGCATAACGACAGCACATTTGGAAGAATTCCGTAATCTTATATTTACGTATAAAGTCGATTTTCTTGTATATACACGGTATAACGGCAGTGCATTTAGAAGAATTCCGTAATGTTATAATTTTATATTTAGGTGTAAAGTCGATTTTCTTGTATTTACAAATTTAGCAATCGATATCGAAATGCTTCAAATCATTAGTTTAAAATATTTAAGTTAATAAACCTTCTTTAACGTACTGAAGTCTACATAAATCCTTGACGGTATAACTGCACTGCATTTAGAAGAATTCCGTTATCTTATATTTAGGTATAAATTCGACTTTCTTGTATATATTCATTTAGCAAGCGATATCAAAATGCCTCAAACCATCAGTTTAACATATTTAAAATAATTAACCTTCTTTAACGTATTGAAGTTGATACAAAGCCATGGCGGCATAATGACAGTACATTTTGAAGAATTCCGTAATCTTATATTTAGGTATAAAGTCGATTTTCTTGTATATTCACAGTTAGCAATCGATATCGAAATGCTTCAAATCATTAGTTTAACATATTTAAGTTAATAAACCTTCTTTAACGCACTGAAGTCTACATAAAGCCTGGACGGTATAACTGCACTGCATTTAGAAGAATACCGTTATCTTATATTTAGGTATAAATTCGACTTTCTTGTATATATTCATTTAGCAAGCGATATCAAAATACTTCAAACCATTAGTTTAACATATTTTAAATAATTAACCTTCTTTAACGTATTGAAGTTGATACAAAGCCATGGCGGCATAATGACAGTACATTTGGAAGAATTCCGTAATCTTATATTTAGGTATAAAGTCGATTTTCTTGTATATACACATTTAGCCATCGATATCGAAATGCTTCAAATCATTAGTTTAACATATTTAAGTTAATAAACCTTCTTTAGCGCACTGAAGTCTACATAAAGCGTTAACGGCATAACGGCAGTGCATTTAGAAAAATTCCGTTATCTTATATTTAGGTATAAATTCGATTTTCTTGTATATACATATTTCGCAAGCGATATCGAAATGCTTCAAACCATTAGTTTAACATATTTAAGTTAATTAACCTTCTTTAACATATTGAAGTTGATATAAAGCCATAACGACAGTACATTTGGAAGAATTCCGTAGTCTTATATTTAGGTATAAAGTCGATTTTCTTGTATATATGCATTAAGCTTTCGATATCGAAATGCTTCAAATAACTGGTTTAACATATTTAAGTTAATAAACCTTCTTTAACGAACTGAAGTTAATATAAAGCCATAACGGCAGTGCATTTAGAATAATTACGTAATCTTATATTTAGGTATGAATTCGATTTTCTTGTATATACTCAATTAGCAATCGATATCGAAATGCTTCAAACCATTAGTTTAACATATTTAAAATAATTAACCTTCGTTAACGTATTAAAGTTGATACAAAGCCATGGCGCCATAATGACAGTACATTTGGAATAATTCCGTAATCTTATATTTATATATGTAGTCGATTTTCTTGGCGTAATGTTATAATTTTATATTTAGGTGTAAAGTCGATTTTCTTGTATTTACACATTTAGCAGCCGATATCGAAATGCTACAAACCATTAGTTTAACATATTTAAGTTAATTAACCTTCTTTAACGTATTGAAGTGTATAAAGAGCCATGGCGGCATACCGACAGTAGCAATCGATATCGAAATGCTTCAAATCATTAGTTTAACATATTAAGTTAATAAACATTTTTTAGCTTACTGAAGTCTACATAAAGGCTTAACGGTATAACGGCAGTGCATTTATAAGAATTCCGTTATGTTATAATTTTATATTTAGGTGTAAAGTCGATTTTCTTGGATTTACACATTTAGCAATCTAATTCGAAAATCTGCAAATAACTGGCTTAGCATAATTAGGTTAATTAAACTTCTTTATCTTACTGAAGTTTAAATAAAGCCATAACGGCATAACGGCAGTATATTTGGGCGAATTCCGTAATCTTTTATTTAGATATAAAATCGATTTTCTTGTATATACACATTTCGCAATCGATATCGAAATGCTTCAACTCATTAGTTTAACATATTTAAGTTAATAAACCTTCTTTAACGATCTGAAGTTGGCATAACGGTAGTGGATGTAGAAGAATTCCGTAATCTTATATTTAGGTATAAATTCGATTTTCTTGTATACACATTTAGCAATCGATATCGAAATGCTTCAAATCATTACTTTAAACATATTTAAGTTAATAAACCTTCTTTAACGCACTTAAGTCTACATAAAGCCCTAATGGCATAACGGCAGTGCAGTTAGAAGAATTCCATAATGTTATAATTTTATATTTAGGTATAAAAGTCGATTTTCTTGTATATATGCATTAAGCAATCGATATCGAAAATGCTTCAAACCATTAGTTTAACATATTTAAGTTAATAAACCTTCTTTAACTCACTGAAGTCTACATAAAGCCTTAACGGCATAACGGCAGTGCATTTAGAAGAATTCCGTTATCTTATATTTAGGTATAAAGTCGATTTTCTTGTATATACACATTTAGCAATCGATATCGAAATGCTTCAAATCATTAGTTTTACATATTAAGTTAATAAACATTTTTTAGCTTACTGAAGTCTACATAAAGACTTAACGGTATAACGGCAGTGCATTTATAAGAATTCCGTAATGTTATAATTTTATATTTAGGTGTAAAGTCGATTTTCTTGTATTTACACATTAAGTAGTCAATATCGAAATGCTTCAAACCATTAGTTTAACATATTTAAAATAATTAACCTTCTTTAACGTATTGAAGTTGATACAAAGCCTTGGCGGCATAATGACAGTACATTTGGAAGAATTCCGTAATCTTATATTTAGGTATAAAGTCGATTTTCTTGTATATACACATTTAGCAATCGATATCGAAATGCTTCAAATCATTAGTTTAACATATTTAAGTTAATAAACCTTCTTTAGCGCACTAAAGTCTAAATAGAGCGTTAACGGCATAACGGCAGTGCATTTAGAAGAATTACGTAATCTTATATTTAGGTATGAATTCGATTTTCTTGTATATACATATTTCGCAAGCGATATCGAAATGCTTCAAATCATAAGTTTAACATATTTAAGTTAAATAACCTTCTTTAACGTATTGAAGTTGATATAAAGCCATAACGACAGTACATTTGGAAGAATTCCGTAGTCTTATATTTAGGTATAAAGTCGATTTTCTTGTATATATGCATTAAGCATTCGATATCGAAATGCTTCAAATAACTGGTTTAACATTTTTAAGTTAATAAACCTTCTTTAACGAACTGAAGTTAATATAAAGCCATAATGGCAGTGCATTTAGAATAATTACGTAATCTTATATTTAGGTATGAATTCGATTTTCTTGTATATACTCATTTAGCAATCGATATCGAAATGCTTCAAACCATTAGTTTAACATATTTAAAATAATTAACATTCGTTAACGTATTGAAGTTGATACAAAGCCATGGCGCCATAACGGCAGTGCATGTAGATGAATTCCGTAATCTTATATTTAGGTATGTAGTCGATTTTCTTGGATTTACACATTTAGAAATATATATCGAAAATCTTCAAATAACTGGTTTAGCATATTTAGGTTAATTAACCTTCTTTATCTTACTGAAGTTTAAATAAAGCCATAACGGCATAACGGCAGTATATTTGGGTGAATTCCGTAATCTTTTATTTAGGTATAAAATCGATTTTTTTGTATATACACATTTAGCAATCGATATCGAAATGCTTCAACTCATTAGTTTAACATATTTAAGTTAATAAACCTTCTTTAACGATCTGAAGTTGGCATAACGGCAGTGGATGTAGAAGAATTCCGTAATCTTATATTTAGGTATAAAGTTGATTTTCTTGTATATATACATTTAGATATCGATATCGAAATGCTTCAAATCATTAGTTTAACATATTAAGTTAATAAACATTTTTAGCTTACTGAAGTCTATATAAAGCCTTAACGGTATAACGGCAGTGCATTTAGAAGAATTCGTAATGTTATAATTTTATATTTAGGTATAAATTCGATTTTCTTGTATATACACATTTAGCAAGAGATATCGAAATGCTTCAAATCATTAGTTTAACAAATTTAAGTTAATTAACCTTCTTCAACGTATTGAAGTTGATAAAGAGCCATGGCGGCATAACGACAGTACAGTTGGAACAATTCCGTAGTCTTATATTTAGGTATAAAGTCGATTTTCTTGTATATATGCATTAAGCAATCGATATCGAAATGCTTCAAACCAATAGTTTAATATATTTAAGTTAATAAATCTTCTTTAACTCACTTAAGTCTACATAAAGCCCTAATGGCATAACGGCAGTGCATTTAGAAGAATTCCATAATGTTATAATTTTATATTTAGGTATAAAGTCGATTTTCTTGTATATACACATTTAGCAATCGATATCGAAATGCTTCAACTCATAAGTTTAACATATTTAAGTTAATAAACCTTCTTTAACGTATTGAAGTTGATACAAAGCCATGGCGGCATAACGACAGTACATTTTGAAGAATTCCGTAATCTTATATTTACAGTGTCGGACAAAACTCATTGGACTAACTCGAGTCTCACACATATTCCGTCATAACTTTTTACATAGATGCATTAGAAGAATAATTTTTTTTGCAAAAGAAAGATCACATATTCTATATTAACAAACAATGCAATTTTATTATCCAACTTTTATGTAAGATTTATAAATGATAACAGAAGGGAAAAAAGTAAAAAATTCGTGCGACATAACTCATTGGACTTTAGGAAAATATGAAAACAAATTAGTTTTAAATTAATATTTTACTGAGTAGCCATTATTGTTTTTACTTGCAACACATCTTTTAGGCACAGATGAAATCAAATTACTAATATGTGTGCCATTTATTCCATTCCAGGCTTTTTTTAAGGCAATAATAGCTGGTTTTTATAACCGTGAACCTGTTCCTTGTTAACTTGCCTGTTGACAGTTTCCTATAAGTTTTCAATCGGATTCATGTCAGCAGACTGGTCGGACCATCTGCAATATAAACTTGTTATTCCAAAAACCAATCCTTCTCAACTTTGAGGGTGTGTCTGCGGTCATTGTCATGTTGAAACTGCCAATCAGGCTGCATTTTTTTGGATAGCGTGAGGTAACATTTGGGTTTGCAGTATATTTTTATATTGGAACCCATCCATGTTCTCTTCTATTCTGTAAATAGGTCCTACTCCTTGACCAGAAAAGCATCCCCACACCATTATGTTACCCCACCATGCTTTACTGCACCCTGCAAATATCGACGGTCTAAACGCTTTTCTGCTACTTCGTACACCTGATATTCATCTGTGTTCTGCAAATTAAACTTGGACTCATCTAAAACAATGTCGACTTCCGTTGCTCTACAGACCAATTAATATGCAGTTTCAGAAGTTCCAAACGTGCTATCCTATTTTTTTTTTTTTTGTTTTGAAAATATATGGTTTTTTCGCAGCACGGAACCTAAAGAGACCAGCATCAACGGCGCGTTGTTGTACTGTACGCGTACTCACTCTTAGTTGTAAGCTACCTACAACTTTTTTTGCTGATATCTCTAAATATTTTTTTAACTCCCGCATTATTCGCAAGTCATCTTTTATCGAATTGACTCTATGGTGTCTTCCAATATTAAGTTTTTTAACGATTCCTTCAGCTTTGTTCTTGCGTAAAATAGCAGAAACAGCTGATTTTCCTAGAGAATAATTTGTGCAAAGCTCCTTTGCCTCACATATTTTGTGAATTCGCTTGTAATTAATAATTTAAGTTCATTTGAACATATTTTGCCTAAAATTATTTTCTAAAATAATTTTTTAGTAGCATTATTTGGGAAAAGTTTATAAATTTCCAAACACACCCGTTCCCATTAAAATAAACAATTCGAATAAGTGTGATCTACGATTAACCATTATAAGTACTTGCAAAATTCTTTTCTCGCCATATAACTGTTGATTAATTCATTGGAAGTGGTTATTTCGATGTCCAAAGCGTTAGTCCAATGAGTTATGTCGCACGAATTTTTTACTTTTTTCCCTTCTGTTATCATTTATAAATTTTACATAAAATTTGGATAATAAAATTGCATTGTTTGTTAATATAGAATATGTGATCTTTCTTTTGCAAAAAAAATTATTCTTCTAATGCATCTATGTAAAAGGTTATGACGGAATATGTGTGAGACTCGAGTTAGTCCAATGAGTTTTGTCCGACACTGTAGGTATAAAGTCGATTTTCTTGTATATACACATTTAGCAATCGATATCGAAATGCTTCAAATCATAGGTTTAAAATATTGAAGTTAATAAACCTTCTTTAACGCACTGAAGTCTACATAAAGCGTTAACGGCATAACGGCAGTGCATTTAGAAAAATTCCGTTATCTTATATTTAGGTATAAATTCGATTTTCTTGTATATACATATTTGGCAAGCGATATCGAAATGCTTCAAATCATTAGTTTAACATATTTAAGTTAATTAACCTTCTTTAACTTATAGAAGTTGATATAAAGCCATAACGACAGTACATTTGGAAGAATTCCGTGGTCTTATATTTAGGTATAAAGTCGATTTTCTTGTATATACACATTTAGCAATCGATATCGAAATGCTTCAAATCATTAGTTTAACATATTTAAGTTAATAAACCTTCTTTAACGCACTGAAGTCTACATAAAGCGTTAACGGCATAACGGCAGTGCATTTAGAAAAATTCCGTTATCTTATATTTAGGTATAAATTCGATTTTCTTGTATATACATATTTGGCAAGCGATATCTAAATGCTTCAAATCATTAGTTTAACATATTTAAGTTAATTAACCTTCTTTAACTTATAGAAGTTGATATAAAGCCATAACGACAGTACATTTGGAAGAATTCCGTGGTCTTGTATTTAGGTATAAAGTCGATTTTCTTGTATACACATATTTGGCAAGTGATATCGAAATGCTTCAAATCATTAGTTTAACATATTTAAGTTAATTAACCTTCTTTAACTTATAGAAGTTGATATAAAGCCATAACGACAGTACATTTGGAAGAATTCCGTGGTCTTATATTTAGGTATAAAGTCGATTTTCTTGTATATATGCACATTAAGCAATCGATACCGGAATGCTTCAAATCATTAGTTTAACATATTTAAGTTATTAAACCTTCTTTAACGCACTGAAGTCTACATAAAGCCTTAACGGTATAACGGCAGTGCATTTAGAAGAATTCCGTAATGTTATAATTTTATATTTAGGTATAAAGTCGATTTTCTTGTATATACACATTTAGCAGTCGATATCGAAATGATTCAAACCATTAGTTTAACATATTTAAAATAATTAAACTTCTTTAACGTATCGAACTTGATACAAAGCCATGGCGGCATAACGACAGTACATTTGGCAGAATTCCGTAATCTTATATTTAGGTATAAAGTCGATTTTCTTGAATATACACATTTAGCAATCGATATCGAAATGCTTCAAATCATTAGTTTAACATATTTAAGTTAATAAACCTTCTTTAACGCACTGAAGTCTACATAGAGCGTTAACGGCATAACGGCAGTGCATTTAGAAAAATTCCGTTATCTTATATTTAGGTATTAAGTCGGTTTTCTTGTATATACACATTTAGCAATCGATATCGAAATGCTTCAAATCATTAGTTTAACATATTAAGTTAATAAACATTTTTTAGCTTACTGAAGTCTACATAAAGCCTTAACGGTATAACGGCAGTGCATTTAGAAGAATTCCGTAATGTTATAATTTTATATTTAGGTGTAAAGTCGATTTTCTTGTATTTACACATTTAGCAGTCGATATCGAAATGCTTCAATCAATTAGTTTAACATATCTAAAATAAAAAAACCTTCTTTAACGTATTGAAGTTGATACAAAGCCATGGCGGCATAACGACAGTACATTTAGAAGAATTCCGTAATCTTATATTTAGGTATTAAGTCGGTTTTCTTGTATATACACATTTAGCAATCGATATCGAAATGCTTCAAATCATTAGTTAAACATATTAAGTTAATAAACATTTTTTAGCTTACTGAAGTCTACATAAAGCCTTAACGGTATAACGGCAGTGTATTTAGAATAATTCCGTAATGTTATAATTTTATATTTAGGTGTAAAGTCGATTTTCTTGTATATACACATTTAGAAATCGATATCGAAATGCTTCAAATCATAAGTTTAAAATATTTAAGTTAATAAACCTTCTTTAACGCACTGAAGTCTACATAAAGCCTTGACGGTATAACTGCACTGCATTTAGAAGAATTCCGTTATCTTATATTTAGGTATAAATTCGACTTTCTTGTATATATTCATTTAGCAAGCGATAGCAAAATGCTTCCAACCATCAGTTTAACATATTTAAAATAATTAACCTTCTTTAACGTATTGAAGTTGATACAGAGCCATGGCGGCATAATGACAGTACATTTGGAAGAATTCCGTTATCCTATATTTAGGTATAAAGTCGATTTTCTTGACTACTACTCCTTGACCAGAAAAGCATCCCCACACCATTATGTTACCCCACCATGCTTTACTGCACCCTGCAAATATCGACGGTCTAAACGCTTTTCTGCTACTTCGTACACCTGATATTCATCTGTGTTCTGCAAATTAAACTTGGACTCATCTAAAACAATGTCGACTTCCGTTGCTCTACAGACCAATTAATATGCAGTTTCAGAAGTTCCAAACGTGCTATCCTATTTTTTTTTTTTTTGTTTTGAAAATATATGGTTTTTTCGCAGCACGGAACCTAAAGAGACCAGCATCAACGGCGCGTTGTTGTACTGTACGCGTACTCACTCTTAGTTGTAAGCTACCTACAACTTTTTTTGCTGATATCTCTAAATATTTTTTTAACTCCCGCATTATTCGCAAGTCATCTTTTATCGAATTGACTCTATGGTGTCTTCCAATATTAAGTTTTTTAACGATTCCTTCAGCTTTGTTCTTGCGTAAAATAGCAGAAACAGCTGATTTTCCTAGAGAATAATTTGTGCAAAGCTCCTTTGCCTCACATATTTTGTGAATTCGCTTGTAATTAATAATTTAAGTTCATTTGAACATATTTTGCCTAAAATTATTTTCTAAAATAATTTTTTAGTAGCATTATTTGGGAAAAGTTTATAAATTTCCAAACACACCCGTTCCCATTAAAATAAACAATTCGAATAAGTGTGATCTACGATTAACCATTATAAGTACTTGCAAAATTCTTTTCTCGCCATATAACTGTTGATTAATTCATTGGAAGTGGTTATTTCGATGTCCAAAGCGTTAGTCCAATGAGTTATGTCGCACGAATTTTTTACTTTTTTCCCTTCTGTTATCATTTATAAATTTTACATAAAATTTGGATAATAAAATTGCATTGTTTGTTAATATAGAATATGTGATCTTTCTTTTGCAAAAAAAATTATTCTTCTAATGCATCTATGTAAAAGGTTATGACGGAATATGTGTGAGACTCGAGTTAGTCCAATGAGTTTTGTCCGACACTGTAGGTATAAAGTCGATTTTCTTGTATATACACATTTAGCAATCGATATCGAAATGCTTCAAATCATAGGTTTAAAATATTGAAGTTAATAAACCTTCTTTAACGCACTGAAGTCTACATAAAGCGTTAACGGCATAACGGCAGTGCATTTAGAAAAATTCCGTTATCTTATATTTAGGTATAAATTCGATTTTCTTGTATATACATATTTGGCAAGCGATATCGAAATGCTTCAAATCATTAGTTTAACATATTTAAGTTAATTAACCTTCTTTAACTTATAGAAGTTGATATAAAGCCATAACGACAGTATATTTGGAAGAATTCCGTGGTCTTATATTTAGGTATAAAGTCGATTTTCTTGTATATACACATTTAGCAATCGATATCGAAATGCTTCAAATCATTAGTTTAACATATTTAAGTTAATAAACCTTCTTTAACGCACTGAAGTCTACATAAAGCGTTAACGGCATAACGGCAGTGCATTTAGAAAAATTCCGTTATCTTATATTTAGGTATAAATTCGATTTTCTTGTATATACATATTTGGCAAGCGATATCTAAATGCTTCAAATCATTAGTTTAACATATTTAAGTTAATTAACCTTCTTTAACTTATAGAAGTTGATATAAAGCCATAACGACAGTACATTTGGAAGAATTCCGTGGTCTTGTATTTAGGTATAAAGTCGATTTTCTTGTATACACATATTTGGCAAGTGATATCGAAATGCTTCAAATCATTAGTTTAACATATTTAAGTTAATTAACCTTCTTTAACTTATAGAAGTTGATATAAAGCCATAACGACAGTACATTTGGAAGAATTCCGTGGTCTTATATTTAGGTATAAAGTCGATTTTCTTGTATATATGCACATTAAGCAATCGATACCGGAATGCTTCAAATCATTAGTTTAACATATTTAAGTTATTAAACCTTCTTTAACGCACTGAAGTCTACATAAAGCCTTAACGGTATAACGGCAGTGCATTTAGAAGAATTCCGTAATGTTATAATTTTATATTTAGGTATAAAGTCGATTTTCTTGTATATACACATTTAGCAGTCGATATCGAAATGATTCAAACCATTAGTTTAACATATTTAAAATAATTAAACTTCTTTAACGTATCGAACTTGATACAAAGCCATGGCGGCATAACGACAGTACATTTGGCAGAATTCCGTAATCTTATATTTAGGTATAAAGTCGATTTTCTTGAATATACACATTTAGCAATCGATATCGAAATGCTTCAAATCATTAGTTTAACATATTTAAGTTAATAAACCTTCTTTAACGCACTGAAGTCTACATAGAGCGTTAACGGCATAACGGCAGTGCATTTAGAAAAATTCCGTTATCTTATATTTAGGTATTAAGTCGGTTTTCTTGTATATACACATTTAGCAATCGATATCGAAATGCTTCAAATCATTAGTTTAACATATTAAGTTAATAAACATTTTTTAGCTTACTGAAGTCTACATAAAGCCTTAACGGTATAACGGCAGTGCATTTAGAAGAATTCCGTAATGTTATAATTTTATATTTAGGTGTAAAGTCGATTTTCTTGTATTTACACATTTAGCAGTCGATATCGAAATGCTTCAATCAATTAGTTTAACATATCTAAAATAAAAAAACCTTCTTTAACGTATTGAAGTTGATACAAAGCCATGGCGGCATAACGACAGTACATTTAGAAGAATTCCGTAATCTTATATTTAGGTATTAAGTCGGTTTTCTTGTATATACACATTTAGCAATCGATATCGAAATGCTTCAAATCATTAGTTAAACATATTAAGTTAATAAACATTTTTTAGCTTACTGAAGTCTACATAAAGCCTTAACGGTATAACGGCAGTGTATTTAGAATAATTCCGTAATGTTATAATTTTATATTTAGGTGTAAAGTCGATTTTCTTGTATATACACATTTAGAAATCGATATCGAAATGCTTCAAATCATAAGTTTAAAATATTTAAGTTAATAAACCTTCTTTAACGCACTGAAGTCTACATAAAGCCTTGACGGTATAACTGCACTGCATTTAGAAGAATTCCGTTATCTTATATTTAGGTATAAATTCGACTTTCTTGTATATATTCATTTAGCAAGCGATAGCAAAATGCTTCCAACCATCAGTTTAACATATTTAAAATAATTAACCTTCTTTAACGTATTGAAGTTGATACAGAGCCATGGCGGCATAATGACAGTACATTTGGAAGAATTCCGTTATCCTATATTTAGGTATAAAGTCGATTTTCTTGACTACTACTCCTTGACCAAAAAGTAAAAT
>JAPZAG010001444.1:0-31440 GCA_027475135.1 Bactrocera correcta | reverse complement strand
GTTAGATCTTTAGAGTTTGTCAGGATTCGATTTAGTATACAAGATTGTATTTCGTACAATATTATTATTTGTTACAGAGTTCAATTATATTCAATATATTGTTTTTAAAGTTGAAATAAAATGAAAAACCAAAACGACCAGTCCCGAACGATGCTGACGCGACGATGTATTTTCTCCGACTACTTTTCTCGGGTAGCTGGTGCGCTCGTTCTTTTGTGTTGCAGGGGTGCAATTATGCGGTTGACCTTACAAATCGATATCGAAATACTTAAAATCATTAGTTTAACATATTTAAGTTAATTAACCTTCTTCAAGAAGTGAAGTTAGCATAAAGCCATGGCGGCATAACGGCAGTGCATGTAGAAGAATTACCGTAATCTTATATTTAGGTATAAATCCGATTTTCTTGTATATACACATTAAGCAATCGATATCGAAATGCTTCAAATCATTAGTTTAACATATTTAATTTAAAGTTAACCTTCTTTAACGTAATTGAAGTTTATATAAAGCCATGGCGGCAAAACCCGGCAGTGCATTTAGAATAATTCCGTAATCTTATATTTAGGTATAAAGTCGATTTTCTTGTATATACGCATTTAGCAATCGAAAATCGAAATGCTTCAAATAACGGGTTTTAAAGCATATTTAAGTTAATTAACCTTTTTTAAATCTTATTGAAGTTTATAAAAGCTTTGGCGGTATAACGGCAGTGCATTTAGAAGAATTCCGTAATGTTAAAATTTAAAAGGTTTTAAGTCGATTTTCTTGTATTTACACATTTAGCAATCGATATCGAAATGCTTCAAATAACGGGTTTTAAAGCATTTTTAAAAGTTAATTAACCTTTTTTAAATCTTATTAAAGGGTTTATATAAAGCCATGACGGCATAACGACAGTACATTTAGAAGAATTCCGTAACCTTATATTTAGGTATAGTCGATTTTCTTGTACATACACATTTTGCAATCGATATTGAAATGCTTCAAATAACTGGTTTAGCATATCTAAGTTAATTAACCTTCTTTATCTTACTGAAGTTTACATAAAGCCATAACGGCATAACCGCAGTATATTTATAAGAATTCCGTAACTTATATTTAGGTATAAAGTCGATTTTGTTGTACATACACATTAGCAATCGATATCGAAATGCTTCAAATCTCTAGTTTAACATATTTAAGTTAATTAACCTCTTTATCTTACTGAAGTCTACAAAAGCCTTAACGGCATAACGGCAGTGCATTTAGAAGAATTCCGTAATCTTATATTTAGGTATAAAGTCGGTTTTCTTGTATATACTCATTTAGCAATCGATATCGAAATGCTTCAAATCATTAGTTTAACATATTTAAGTTAATTAACCCTCTTTATCTTACTGAAGTCTACAAAAGCTTTAACGGCATAACGGCAGTGCATTTAGAAGAATTCCGTAATCTTATATTTAGGTATAAAGTCGGTTTTCTTGTATATACTCATTTAGCAATCGATATCGAAATGCTTCAAATCATTAGTTTAACATATTTAAGTTAATTAAATCTCTTTATCTTACTGAAGTCTACAAAAGCTTTAACGGCATAACGGCAGTGCGTTTAGAAGAATTCCGTAATCTTATATTTAGGTATAAAGTCGGTTTTCTTGTATATACTCATTTAGCAATCGATATCGAAATGCTTCAAATCATTAGTTTAACATATTTAAGATAATTAACCCTCTTTATCTTACAGAAGTCTACAAAAGCTTTAACGGTATAACGGCAGTGCATTTAGAAGAATTCCGTAATGTTATAATTTTCTATTTAGGTATAAAGTCGATTTTCTTGTATTTACACATTTAGCAATCGATATCGAAAATCTTCAAATCATTAGTTAAACATATTTAAGTTAATTAACCTTCTTTAACGTAATGAAGGTGATATATAGCCATGGCGGCATAACGACAGTGCATTTAGAAGAATTCCGTAATCTTGTATTTAGGTATAAAGGCGATTTTGTTGTATATACTCATTTAGCAATCGATATCGAAATGCTTCAAATAACAGGTTTAGCATATTTAGGTTAAATAAAATTCTTTAACGTAATGAAGGTTATATAGAGCCATGGCGGCATAACGACAGTGCACTTAGAAGAATTCCGTAATCTCATATTTAGGTATAAAGGCGATTTTGTTGTATATACGCATTTAGCAATCGATATCGAATTCTTCAAATAACAGGTTTAGCATATTTAGGTTAATTAACATTCTTTATAGTACTGAAGTTTACATAAAGCCATAACGGCATAACGGCAGTATATTTGGGTGAATTCCGTAATCTTTTATTTAGATATAAAATCGATTTTCTTGTATATACACATTTAGCACTCGATATCGAAATGCTTCAAATCATTAGTTTAACATATTTAAGTTAACAAACCTACTTTAACGAACCGAAGTTGCCATAAAGCCATGGCGGAATAACGGCAGTGCATGTGGAAAAATTCCGTTATCCTATGTTTAGGTATAAAGTCAAGTTTCTTGTATTAGCACATTTAGCAATCGACATCGAATTGCTTCAAATCATTAGTTTAACATATTTAAGTTAAATAAAATTCTTTAACGTAATGAAGGTGATATAAAGCCATGGCGGCATAACGACAGTGCATTCAGAAGAATTCCGTAATCTTATATTTAGCTGTTAAGGCGATTTTGTTGTATATACGCATTTAGCTGTTATGCCGTTAAGGCTTTTGTAGACTTTAGTAAGATAAAGAGGGTTAATTAACTTAAATATGTTAAATTGCTAAATGCGTATATACAACAAAATCGACTTTATACCTAAGTATATAAGCTTACGGAATTCTTCTAAACGCACTGCTGTTATGCCGTTAAGGCTTTTGTAGACTTCCGTAAGATAAAGAGGGTTAATTAACTTAAATATGTTAAACTAATGATTTGAAGATTTTCGATATCGATTTCTAAATGTGTAAATACAAGAAAATCGACTTTATACCTAAATATAAGATTACGGAATTCTTCTAATGCACTGCCGTTATCCGAAGCCTTTATGTTAACTTCATTTCTTAAAAAGGGTTTATTAACTTAAATATTTTAAAATCATTATTTGAAGCTTTTGATATCGTTTGGGTTAATGATATTTACAAGAAAATCGACTTTATACCTAAAATAAATTATAATTTTTCTAAATGCACTGCCGTTTTGCCGTTAAGGCTTTATGTAGCTTCAGTGTAAAGAGGGTTAATTTTTTTAAATATGTTAAACTAATGATTTGAAGCTTCGTTATCGATTGCTAAATGGTTATACAAGAAAATCGACTTTAAAACTAAATATAAGATAACGAATTTTTAAAAATGCATGCCGTTATGCCTTTAAAGGTTTATTTTCAGTTGTAAAGAGGGTTAATTAACAAAAAAAGTTAACAATATGAAGCATTTGGGATCGATTGCTAAAGGGTTTTATACAAAAAATCGATTTATACCTAAATATAGATTACGGAATTCTTCAATGACTGCCGTTATGCCCCCATGGCTTTATTTAAGTTAAAGAAGGTTTTTTAACTTAAAATTTAAATATTGATTGAAGCATTTCGAATCGATTGCTAAATGTGATAATCAAAATTCACTTTACCAAAATAGGAAAACGGAATTCTTCCAAATGCACGCCGTTACCGTTAAGGCTTATGTAACTTCAGAAAGAAAAGGGGGGGGTTTAAATTAACTTAAATATGTTAAACAATGATTTGAAGCATTTCATATCGTTGCTAAATTGAAAAACAAGAAAATCGACTTTATACCTAAATATAAGATTAGGAATTCTTTTTAATGCATGCGTTATGGGCTTTATGTAATTTCAGTCGTTAAAAAAGGTTTATTTAAATAAAAAAATGTAAAACAAGTTTAAATTTATATCGATTGCTAAATGTTATATACAAAAATCGACTTTTACCAAATATAAGATTACGGAATTCTCCAAATCACGCCTTATGGTTTAAATTAAACTCAGTAGTTAAAAAAGGTTTTTAACTAAATATTTTAAATTTTTATTTAAGATTCGATATCGACCCCCAATTGTAAATACAGAAAATGACTTTAACCTAAATATAAATTAGGGAAATTCTTCTAATCACTCCGTTTGCGCCAGGGCTTTATGCAACTTCATTCGTTAAAGAGGGTTTATTAACTTAAATATGTTAAACTTATGTTTGAAGCATTTGATTCGTTTGCTAATGTGAAAAAGAAAATCGATTTTATACCAAATAAAAGAAAGAAATTTTCTAAATGCACTCCGTTATACCTTTTAAAGGGCTTTAGTAAACTTCAGAAAGGGAAAGAAGGTTAATTAACTTAATATATTAAACCCAAATATTTGAACATTTCGATATCGATTGCTAATGTGTATTACAAGAAAATCGATTTTATTTAAATAAGATTACGGAATTTTCTAAAGCACTCCGTTATGCCGCCTTTATTTATGAACTTCATTCGTTAAAAAAGGGTTAAATTAACTTAAATATGTTAAATAATGTTTTGGGAGCATTTCGAATCGATTGCTAAATGTGTAATACAAGAAATTGCTTTATACCAAACAAGGATAAGGGAAATTTTTTCCCAAATGCACTGCCGTTTTTCCCAAAGGCTTTTGTATTTTATTTTGTTAAAGGGTTTTTAACTTAAATATGTTAACTAATTTTGAAGCATTTCGAAATCGATTGCTAAATGTAATACAAAAAATCGATTTATACCTAAATAAAAGGGTTAGGGAATTTTTCCCAAATGACTCTGTTATGCCCCATGGCTTTATTAACTTAAATAGTTAAAAAAGGTTAATTAACTTAAATATTTTAAAAATAATGATTTAGCATTTCTTACGATTGCTAAATGGATAAACAAAAAATCGATTTATACCAAAATAAGTTACGGAATTTTCTAAAGCACTGCCGTTTTGCCGCCATGGTTTATGTTAACTTCTGCGTTAAAAAAGGGGTTATTAATTTTATATTTTAAACCCCATTATTGGAAGCATTTCGAAATCGATTTTTAATGTATATACAAGAAAATCATTTTACCTAAAATAAGTTTACGGATTTTTCTACATGCCTGCCGTTATGCCGCCATGGCTTTTGTTAACTTCAGTGCGTAAAGGGGTTTTTAACTTAAATATGTTAAATTATGATTTGAAGCATTTCGAAATCGATTGCAAATGATATATACAAAAAATGACTTTATACCTAAATATAGATAGGAATTCTTAAATGCACTGTGTTATCCGAAGGCTTTATGTAATTTTAGTGGTTAAAAAAGGGTTTTAATTAACTTAAAATTAAAACTAATGATTAAGAATTTCGTTCGATTGCTAAATGTGTAATACAGAAAATCGATTTATACTAAAATAAGATTACGGAATTTCAAAACACTGCCGTTATGGCTTTATTAAATTCATCGTTAAAAAATTTTTAACTTAAATATGTTAAATTATGATTTGAAGCATTTCGATATCAAATGCTAAATGTGAAAAATACAAGAAAATCGACTTTATACCAAAATAAGATTACGGAATTCTTCTAAATGCACTGCCGTTATGCCGAGGCTTTTTTTAACTTCATAAAAGAAGTTAATTAACTTAAATATTTAATTAAATTTATTTGAAGCTTTTTGATATCGTTTGCTAAATGGTAAATACAAGAAAATCGATTTATACCTAAAATAAATTAAAATTCTTCAAAATGTTTAGGGTTAATTTAACCAGTGCGTTAAAAAAGGGTTTATTAACTAAATATGTTAAACTAATGATTTGAAGCTTTTCGATATCATTGCTAAATGTGTTTATACAAAAAAATCGACTTTATACCTAAATATAAGTAACGGATTTTCTATGCAATGCCGTTATGGCTTATGTTAATTTCAGTTCTTAAAGAAGGTTTTTTTACTAAATATGTTAACCAGTTATTTGAAGCATTTCGAAATCAAATTGCTTAATGCATATATACAAGAAATTCGACTTTATACCAAAATAAGATTACGGAATTTTTCCCAAATGACTGCGTTATGCCCCATGGCTTTATTAACTTAAATCGTTAAAAAGGTTAATAACTTAAAATTTAAACTAATATTTGAAGCATTTCGATATCGATTGCTAAATGTGTATTACAAAAAATCGATTTTTACCAAATATAAAAATACGGAATTCTTCCAAAGACGGCCGTTACCCTTAACTTTTTTAAAAACTTCATAGTAAAGAAGGTAATTTTAACTTAAATATTTTAAAACCCAATGATTTGAAGCATTTCGATATCGTTGTAAAGGGTTATATACAAGAAAATCGATTTTATACCTAAATATAAATTACGGAATTCTTCTAATAAATGCCGTTATGGCGTTATGAATTTCAGTTCGTTAAAGAAGGTTTTTTTACTAAATATTTTAAAACCCAGTTATTTATATCGATTGCTAAATGTTAATACAAAAATCGACTTTTTACCAAATATAAGTTTACGGATTTTTCCCTCAGGCCCAATCCTTTAAAGGCTTTATGTAAATTCAGTGTAAAGAAGGTTTATTAACTTAAATATGTAAAACAATATTAAAGAATTTCGAATCGATTGCTAATCTTATATACAAAAAAATCGACTTTATACCTAAATATAAGATTACGGATTCTTCAATAACTGCCGTTTTGCCGCCATGCTTTATCCAACTTCATTCGTTAAAAAAGGGTTTTATTAACTTAAAATTTAAATTTATGTTTTGAAGCATTTGGATATCGATGTTTAATTTGTGTAAACAAAAAATCGATTTTACCAAATATAAGAAACGAAATTTTTCAAATGCACCCGGGTAACCGTTAAGCCTTTATGTAAACTCAGAAAGAAAAAGAAGGTAAATAACTTAAAAAATTGTTAAACCATTTTTTTGGGACATTTCGATATCGTTGCTAAATGTGTATTACAAGAAAATCAAATTTATACCTAAAATAAGATTACGGAATCTTTCAAGGCATGCCGTTAGGGCCCCCGGTTTATGTTAATTAAATCGTTAAAGAAGTTATTAACTTAAATATGTTAAAAAAGTTTAAATTTATATCGATTGCTAAATGTTATATACAAAAAATCGACTTTTACAAAAAAAAGATTACGGAATTCTTCAAATGCACGCCTTTATCCAAGGCTTTATGTAAACTTCATTTGTTAAAAAAGGTTTATTAACTTAAATATTTTAAACTAATTTTTAAGATTTCGATATCGATGCTAAATTGTAAATACAAAAAATCGATTTTAAAACTAAATATAAGATTAAAAAATTCTTCTTAATCACTGCGTTTGCCGCCAGGGCTTTATGAAACTTCAGTGTAAAGAAGGTTAATTAACTTAAATATGTTAACCTAATGTTTAAAGCATTTGTTATCGTTTGCTAAATCGTTAACAAGAAAATCAAATTTATACCAAATAAGAAGGGAATTTTCTAAGGCACTCCGTTATCCGAGGTTTATTTTAACTTAAATGGAAAGAAGTTTATTAACTTAAATATGTTAAACAATATTTGAACATTTCGATATCGATTCCTAAATGTGTATTACAAGAAAACCCAATTTATACCTAAACATAAGATAACGGAATTTTCTACAGCCCTGCCGTTATGCCGCCATGGTTATGTTAACTTCATGCGTTAAAGAAGCTTTATTAACTTAAATATGTTAAAATAATGATTTGAAGCATTTCGATATCGATTCCCAAATGTATATAAAAAAAAATTTGACTTATACCAAAAAAGATAACGAATTCTTTTAATTGCACTGCGTTATGCCCCATGGCTTTATGTAAACTTCAGTGGTAAAAAGGTTAATTAACTTAAATATGTTAAACTAATTTTAAGCATTTGGGTTCGATTGCTAAATGTGTAATACAAAAAATCAAATTTATACCTAAAATAAGATTAGGGAATCTTTTAAGGCACTCCCGTTATGCCGCCATGGTTTATTTTAACTTAAATGGTAAAGAATTTATTAACTTAAATATTTTAAAAATAATGATTTAAGCATTTCGTATCGATTGCTAAATGGTATATACAAGAAAATCGATTTATAAAAAAACATAAGATTACGGAATTTTCTAAAGCACTGCCGTTATGCCGAAGGTTTTGTAACTTCAAAGGAAAAGGGGGGGGTTAAATTAACTTAAATATTTAAATTAATGATTTGAAGCATTTCGATATCGATCTAAATGTGTATATAAAAGGGAAATCAATTATACCTAAATAAGTTTACGGAATTCTTCTATGTTATGTTAACTCAGTGCGTTAAAGAAGCTTTTTTTACTTAAATATGTTAAATAATGATTTGAAGCATTTCGATATCAATTGCAAAGGGTTATATACAAAATTGACTTTATACCTAAATATAAGTTAGGGAATTTTTTAAAATGCACTCCCGTTATGCCGATGGCTTTATTTTAACTTCAGTTTTAAAAAAGGGTTTTATTAACTTAATATTTTAAACCCCATTATTTAAGCTTTTCGTCGATTGTTTAATGTAATACAAGAAAATCGATTTATACCTAAACATAAGATTACGGAATTTTCTAAGCACTGCCGTTATGCCCCATGGTTTATGTAAACTTCATTCGTTAAAAAATTTATTAACTTAAATATGTTAAAAAATTTATTTGAAGCATTTCGATATCGATGCTAAATGTGTAAATACAAAAAATCGATTTTAAAACAAAATAAGATTACGGAATTTTTCCCAAAGGACTGCGTTATCCCCCTTTACTTTAAAACCCCTTCATAGTTAAAAAAGGTTTAAAATAACTTAAATATTTAAATAATGTTTTGGGAGCATTTCGATATCGTTTGGTTAATGTATATACAAGAAAATCGATTATACCTAAATATAAAATTACGGAATTCTTCAAAATTTGGTTAGGGTTTTAAATTTCATTTCGTTAAAAAAGGGTTTATTAACTAAATATGTTAAACTAATGATTTGAAGATTTCATATCATTGCTAAATGTGTAATACAAAAAAATCGACTTTATACCTAAATATAAGTAACGGATTTTCTATGCAATGCCGTTATGGCTTATGTTAATTTCAGTTCTTAAAGAAGGTTTTTTTACTAAATATGTTAAACCAGTTATTTGAAGCATTTCGAAATCAAATTGCTTAATGCATATATACAAGAAATTCGACTTTATACCTAAAATAAGATTACGGAATTTTTCCCAAATGACTGCGTTATGCCCCATGGCTTTATTAACTTAAATCGTTAAAAAGGTTAATAACTTAAAATTTAAACTAATATTTGAAGCATTTCGATATCGATTGCTAAATGTGTATTACAAAAATCGATTTTTACCAAATATAAAAATACGGAATTTTTCCCAAATGCACCCCTTTAAACCCGAAGGCTTTATGTAAACTTCAGTAGATAAAGAAGGTAATTAACTTAAATATTTTAAAACCCAATGATTTGAAGCATTTCGATATCGTTGTAAAGGGTTATATACAAGAAAATCGATTTATACCTAAATATAAATTACGGAATTCTTCTAATGAAATGCCGTTATGGCGTTATGTTAATTTCATTTCGTTAAAAAAGGGTTTTTTTACTAAATATGAAAAACCCAGTTATTTATATCGATTGCTAAATGATATATACAAAAATCGACTTTTTACCAAAATAAATTAATTTTTCCCAAATGCACGGCCGTAATCCGTTAAGGCTTTTGTAAACTTCATAAGATAAAAAAGGTTTTATTAACTTAAATATTAAAATAATGATTAAAGAATTTCGATATCGTTTGCTAATTGTATATACAAGAAAATCGATTTATACCTAAATATAAGATTACGGATTCTTTTTATTGGTTTTATGTTTAAATTTCATTTCGTTAAAAAAGGGTTTATTAACTTAAATATGTTAAATTTATGTTTTGAAGCATTTGGATATCATGTTTAATTTGTGTAAACAAGAAAATCGACTTATACCAAATATAAGAAAGAAATTTTTCTAAATGCACTCCTATCCGTTGCCTTTATGTAAACTCGTGAAAAAGAAGGAAAATAACTTAAAAAATTGTTAAACCAGTTTTTTGGGACATTTCGATATCGATTGCTAAATGTGTATTACAAGAAAATCAAATTTATACCTAAAATAAGATTACGGAATTTTTCAAGGACTGCCGTTATGCCCCAGGGTTTTATTTAACTTAATCGTTAAAGAAGTTATTAACTTAAATATTTTAAAAATAATGATTTGAAGCATTTCGATATCGATTGCTAAATGGTATATACAAGAAAATATTTAAAAAAACAAAAGATTACGGAATTCTTCTAAATGCACTGCCGTTATGCCCCTGGCTTTATGTAAACTTCATTTCTTTAAAAAAAGGGTTTTTTTAAAATTTAAAACTTTCAAAATTTTCGAATGTTTAAATGGTAAATACAAAAAATCGATTTTAAAACTAAAATAAATTAAAATTCTTTTTAATGCACTGCGTTATGCCGATGGCTTTTGTAAACTTCATAAGATAAAAAAGGTTAATTAACTTAAATATGTTAATAATGATTTAAAGCATTTCGTTATCGATTGCTAAATGGTATATACAAAAAATCAAATTTATACCTAAATAAGATTACGGAATTTTTCAAGGCACTGCCGTTATGCCGAGGTTTTTTTAACTTAATGGTAAAAAAGTTATTAACTTAAATATGTTAAACAATGATTTGAAGCTTTTCGATATCGATTCCAAAAGTGTATATACAAAAAACCCAATTTATATAAAAAAGAAAACGGAATTTTCAATCCTGCCGTTATCCGATGGCTTATTTTAACTTCATGGTTAAAGAAGTTTATTAACTTAAATATTTTAAAAATAATGATTTGAAGCATTTCGATATCGATTCCCAAATGTATATAAAAAAAAATTGACTTTACCTAAATATAAGATAACGAATTCTTTTAATTCACTGCGTTTGCCGCCAGGGGCTTTATGAAACTTCAGTGGTAAAGAAGGTTAATTAACTTAAATATGTTAAACTAATGATTTGAGGGCATTCGGAAAAAAAAATCGTTTTTCCAAAAATAAGATTACAACCAACACTTTATCCGATGGTTTTAGAACTTCAATGCCTGCCTTTTAACTTTTTGTTTAAAAAATGTTTAACTTTCAAGTTGCGTTAAAAAGGTTTATACAAAAAAAAGTTACAATTTTTAAAGCATCCGTTATCCGTTGGTTTTTTAATTCATAAATAAAGGGGGAATTTAACTTTAATTAAATTAAGTTTTGAAGTTTCTACATGAAAATGTGTTATCGGAAATGGTTTTAAAAATTCAACTTCAATTTTTTTAACCGTTTAAAGAAGTTTTTTTACTTAAATATGTTAAATAATGATTTGAAGCATTTCGATATCAATTGCTAAATGTTTAACAAGAATTGATTTATACCAAAATATAAGTTACGGAATTTTTCTAAATGCACTGCCGTTATGCCGATGGTTTTATGTTAACTTCATTTCCTTAAAAAAGGGTTTATTAACTTAATATTTTAAACCCCAGTTATTTGAAGCATTTCGAAATCGATTGTTAATGCATATATACAAGAAAATCGACTTTAACCTAAAATAAGATTACGGAATTCTTCTAATGCACTGCCGTTAGCCCCTGGTTTATTAAACTTCATTCTTTAAAAAAAGGGTTTTATTAACTTAAATATGTTAAACTTTTATTTAAGCATTTCATATCGATGCTAAATGTGTAAAACAAAAAATCGATTTTAAAACTAAATATAAGATTACGGAATTCTTTTTAACCGTTTAGGGTTTTAAAACTTCAGTGGTAAAGAAGTTAATTAACTTAAATATGTTAAACTAATGATTGAAGCATTTGATATCGTTTGGGTTAATGTATATACAAGAAAATCAAATTTACCTAAATTAAAATTACGGAATTCTTCTAAATGCACTGCCGTTATGCCGCCATGGCTTTATGAACTTCAGTCGTTAAAAAGTTAAATTAACTTAAATATGTTAACTAATGATTTGAAGCATTTCGATATCGATTGCAAAATGGTAATACAAGAAAATCGACTTTAACCTAAAATAAATTAAATTCTTCAAATCCTGCCGTTATCCTTTAAAGGCTTTTGTAACTTCATTAAGATAAGAGGGTTAATTAATTTAAAATATTTAAATTAATGATTTGAAGCATTTCGATATCGATGCAAAATGGTATATAAAAGGGAAATCAAATTTTCCTAATATAAGATTACGGAATTCTTCTATGTTATGTTAACTCAGTGCGTTAAAGAAGCTTTATTTACTTAAATATGTTAAACTAATGATTTGAAGCATTTGATATCAATTGTAAATGTGTATATACAAGAAAATCGCCCTTTACCTAAATATAAGATTAGGGAATTCTTCTAATGCACTCCCCTTATGCCGGGGGCTTTATGACTTCGTTCGTTAAAGAAGGTTATTAATTTAAATATTTTAAAACCCAATTTAAAACATTTCGATATCGATTGAAAAATGTGTATATACAAAAAATCGATTTATACCTAAATATAAGATTACGGAACCTTTTCCCAAAGGACTGCGTTATCCTATGCTTATTACCTTATAGTTAAAGAAGGTTAATTAACTTAAATATGTTAAACAATATTTGAAGCATTTCGTATCGATTGCTAAATGGTATATACAAAAAAATTTAATTTAAAACTAAATTTTAATTTACGGAATTCTTCTAAATCATGCCGTTATGCCGCCTTGGCTTTATGTTAACTTCAGTGCGTTAAAGAAGCTTAATTTACTTTCGATATCAAATGTAAATGGTATATACAAGAAAATCGACTTTTACCTAAAATAAATTAAAATTCTTCTAAATGCACTGCCGTTATGCCGATGGGCTTTTGTAACTTCAAAAGAAAAGGGGGGGGTTAATTAACTTAAATATGTTAAATTAATGATTTGAAGCATTTGATATCGATTGCTAAATGTGTATATACAAAAAATCGATTTTTACCTAAATATAGATTACGGAATTTTTCCCAAATGCACTGCCGTTATGCCGAAGGCTTTTGAACTTAAGTGTAAAGAGGTTAATTAACTTAAATATGTTAAACAATTTGATTGAAGCATCCATATCGATTGCTATGTATATACAAAAAATCGATTTTATATTTAAAAAAAGATACGGAATTCTTTAAATTTCCTGCCGTTATCCGTTTGGCTTTTTTAAAAACCCTCTGTAAAAAAGGGTTAATTAACTTAAATATGTTAAACTAATGATTTGAAGCATTTCGATATCAAATGCAAAATGGTATATACAAAAATTGACTTTTTACCTAAATATAAGTTTACGGAATTCTTCTAAATCACTGCCGTTTTCCCCCATACTTTATGAACTTCAGTTCTTTAAAGAAGGTTTATTAACTTAAATATTTTAAACAATATTTGAGGCATTTCGAATCGATTGCTAAAGATATATACAAAAAATCACTTTATACCTAATTAAATTACGGAATTCTTCAATGACTGCCTTTAAAGCCGCCATGGCTTTATTTAACTTCATCGTTAAAAAAGGGTTTTATTAACTTAAAATTTAAACAATTATTTGAAGCATTTCGATATCGTTTGGGTTAATGTATATACAAAAAATCGACTTTCACCTAAATATAAGATTACGGATTTTTCAATGCACGCGTTATCCGTGGTTTTATTAACTTAAATAGTTAAAGAAGGTTAATTAATTTAAA
This sequence comes from Bactrocera correcta, assembly GCA_027475135.1. NCBI lineage: Eukaryota > Metazoa > Arthropoda > Insecta > Diptera > Tephritidae > Bactrocera > Bactrocera correcta. The sequence continues at coordinate 17,692 of JAPZAG010001444.1, read as the reverse complement.
ATATGTTAAATTAATGATTTGAAGCATTTGATATCGATTGCTAAATTTTGTACAAAAAAATAAATTTATACCTAATTAAAAGTTTACGGAATTCTTCTAATGCACTGCCGTTATGCCGCCATGGCTTAATTTAACTTCAGTCGTTAAAGAAGTTTATTAACTTAAATATTTTAAAACAATTATTTGAAGCATTTCGATATCGTTTTTTATGTATATACAAAAAATCGACTTTAACCTAAATATAAGATTACGGAATTCTTCTACATGCACTGCGTTAGGCCGCCGGGGTTTTATTAACTTAAATCGTTAAAGGGGTTAATTAATTAAATATTTAACTTTGTTTTTGTTTTCAAATCGATTCAAATGTTATACAAAAAAATCGAATTTTCCAAATGTTCGGTTTCTTTCTTATTTTAACTTCAGTGGTTAAAGAAGTTTATTTACTTAAATATGTTAAACTAATGATTTGAAGCATTTGATATCGATTGCTAAATGTGTATATACAAGAAAATCGATTTTTACCTAAATTAAGATTACGGAATTCTTCTAAATGCACTGCCGTTATGCCGCCATGGCTTTATGCCAACTTCAGTTCGTTAAACAAAGTTTATTAACTTAAATATGTTAAACTAATGATTTGAAGCATTTCGATATCGATTGCTAATTGTGTATATACAAAAAAATCGACTTTATACCTAAACATAAGATTACGGAACTCTTTTAAATGCACTGCCGTTATGCCGTTGTGGCTTTATATTAACTTCTGTTCGTTAAAGAAGTTTTATTAACTTAAATATGTTAAACTAATGATTTGAAGCATTTCGATATCGATTGCTAAATGAGTATATACAAGAAAATGGACTTTATACCTAAATATAAGATAACGGAATTCTTCTAAATGCACTGCCGTTATGCATTTAAGGCTTTATGTTAACTTCAGTTCGTAAAAGAAGGTTTATTAACTTAAATATGTCAAACCAGTTATTTGAAGCATTTCGAAATCGATTGCTTAAGGCATATATACAAGAAATTCGACTTTATACCTAAATATAAAATTACAGAATTCTTCCAAATGTACTGTCGTTATGCCGCCATGGCTGTATATTAACTTCAATACGTTAAAGAAGGTTAACTAACTTAAACATATTAAACTAATGATTTGAAGCATTTCGATATCGATTGCTAAATGTGTATATACAACAAAATCGACTTTCTACCTAAATATAAGATTACGGAATTCTTCCAAATGCACGGCCGTTATACCGTTTTGGCATTATGTGAACTTCAGTAAGATAAAGAAGGTTAATTAACTTAATTATGTTAAACTAATGATTTGAAGCATTTTGATATCGAATGCTAAATGTGTACATACAAACGTTCGACTTTATACCTAAATATATGATAACGGAATTCTTCTAAATGCACTGCCGTTATGCCGCCATGGCTTTATTCCAACTTCAGTTCGTTAAAGAAGGTTTATTAACTTAAATATGTTAAGCTAATGATTTGAAGCATTTCGATATCGCTTGCTAAATGTGTATATACAAAAATCCGACTTTATACCTAAATATGAGATTACGGAATTCTTCTACATGCACTGCCGTTATGCCGCCATGTCTTTATGGTAACTTCAGTTCGTTAAAGTAGCTTTATTGACATAAATATGTTAAAATAATGATTTAAAGCGTCTCGATATCGATTGCTAAATGTGTATATACAACAAAATCGAATTTATACCTAAATATAAGATTACGGAATTCTTCCAAATGTGCTGCGGTTATACCGTTATGGCTTTATGTGAACTTCAGTAAGATAAAGAAGTTTAATTAACTTAAATATGTTAAACTAATGATTTGGAGCATTTCGATATCGATTGCTAAATGTGTATATACAAGAAAATCGAATTTATCCCTTTAAAATAAGATTACGGAATTCTTCTAAATGCACTGCCGTTATGCCGCCATGGCTTTATGCCAACTTCAGTTCGTTGAAGAAGGTTTATTAACTTAAATATGTTAAACTATTGATTTGAAGCATTTCGATATCGATTGCTAAATGTGTATATACAAGAAAATCCACTTTATACCTAAATATATGATAACAGAATTCTTCTAAATGCACTGCCGTAATACCGTTATTGCTTTATGTAATCTTATATTTAGATGTAATGTCGATTTTCTTGTATTTACATATTTAGCAATCGATATCGAAATGCTTCAAACCATTAGTTTAACATATTTAAGTTAATTAATCTTCTTAACGTATTGAAGGTGATATATTTAGGTATACACATCTACCAATCGATATCGAAATTCTTCAAATCATTAGTTTAACATATTAAAGCTAATTAACCCTTTTTATCTTACTGGAGTATACAAAAGCCTTAACGGCATAACGCAGTGCATTCAGAAGAATTCCGTTAACATATATTTAGATATAAAGTGGATTTTCTTGTATATACACATTTAGCAATCGATATCGAAATGCTTCAAATCATTAGTTTAACATATTTAAGTTAATTAACCCTCTTAATCTCACTGAAGTCTACAAAAGCCTTAACGGCAAAACGGCAGTACATTTGGAAGAATTCCGTAATCTTATATTTAGGTATAAAATCCATTTTGTTGTATATACACATTTAGCAATCGATATCGGGATGCTTCAACCCATTAGTTTAACATATTTTAGTTAATAAAACTTTTTTAACGTATTGAAGTTGATATAACGCCACGGCGGCATAACGACAGTGCATGTAGAAGAATTCCGTAATACTATATTTAGGTATAAAGTGGATTTTCTTAAATTTACACAATAAGCAATCGATATCGAAATGCTTCAAATCATTAGTTTAACATATTTAAGTTAATAAACTTTTTTTAGCTTACTGAAATCTACACAAAGCCTTAACGTTATAACGGCAGTGCATTTAGGAGAATTCCGTATTCTTATATTTAGGTGTAAAGTCGATTTTCTTGTATATACTCATTTAGCAATCGATATCGAAATGCTTAAAATCATTAGTTTAACATATTTAAGTTAATAAACCTTCTTTAACGAACTGAAGTTGGCATAAATCCATGGCGGCATAACGGCAGTGCATTTAGAATAATTCCGTAATCTTATATTTAGGTATAAAGTCGATTTTCTTAAATTAACACAATAAGCAATGGATATCGAAATGCTTCAAATCATTAGTTTAACATATTTAAGTTAATAAACTTTTTTTAGCTTACTGAAGTCTACACAAAGCCTTAACGGTATAACGGCAGTGCATTTAGGAGAATTCCGTAATCTTATATTTAGGTGTAAAGTCGATTTTCTTGTATATACTCATTTAGCAATCGATATCGAAATGCTTCAAATCATTAGTTTAACATATTTAAGTTAATTAACCCTCTTTATCTTACTGAAGTCTACAAACGCCTCAACGGCATAACGGCAAAGCATTTAAAAGAATTACGTAATCTTATATTTAGGTATAAAGTCGATTTTGTTGTATATACACATTTAGCAATCGATATCAAAATGGTTCAAATCATAAGTTTAACATATTTAAGTTAATAAACCCTCTTTATCTTACTAAAGTCCACAAAAGCCTTAACGGCATAACGGCTGTGCATTTGGAAGAATTCCGTAATCTTATATTTAGGTATAAGGTCGATTTTCTTGTATATACTCATTTAGCAATCGATATCGAAATGCCTTAAATCATTAGTTTAACATATTTAAGTTAATAAACCTTCTTTAACGAACTGAAGTTGGCATAAATCCATGGCGGCATAACGGCAGTGCATTTAAAATAATTCCGTAATCTTATATTTAGGTATAAAGTCGCTTTTCTTGTTTATACGCATTTAGCAATCGATATCGAAATGCTTCAAATCATAAGTTTAACATATTTAAGGTAATTAACCCTCTTTATCTTACTGAAATTTACATAAAGCCATAATGGTATAACGGCAGTGCATTTAGGAGAATTTCGTTATCTTATATTAAGGTATTAAGTCGATTTTGTTGTATATACACATTTAGCAATCGATATCGAAATGCCTCAAATCATTAGTTTTATATATTTAAGTTAATTAACCTTCTTTAACATATTGAAGTTGATATAAAATCATGGCGGCATATCGACAGTACATTTGGAAGAATTCCGTAATCTTATATTTAGGTATAAAGTCGATTTTCTTGTGTATATGCATTAAACAATCGATTTCGAGATGCTTCAAATAACTGGTGTAACATATCTAAGTTAATAAACCTTCTTTGACGAACTGAAGTTAACACAAAGCCATAGCGGTATAACGGCAGCGCATTTGAAAGAATTCCGTAATCTTATGTTTAGGTATAAAGTCGATTTTGTTGTATATACACATTTAGCATACGATATCGAGATGCTTTAAATAACAGGTTTAGCATATTTAGGTTAATTTACCTTCTTTATCTTACTGTAGTATGCATAAAGCCCTGGCAACATAACGACAGTGCATGTAGAAGAATTCCGTAATATTATGTTTAGGTATAAAGCCGATTTTCTTAAATTTACTAAACTTAAACTCTTTTTAGCTTACTGAAGTCTACACAAAGCCTTAACGGTATAACGGCAGTGCATTTAGGAGAATTCCGTAATCTTATATTTAGGTATAAAGTCGATTTTCTTGTATTTACATATTTAGCAATCGATATCGAAATGCTTCAAACCATTAGTTTAACATATTTAAGTTAACTAATCTTCTTAACGTATTGAAGGTGATATACAGCCATGGTGGCATAACGACAGTACATTTGGAAGAATTCCGTTATCTTATATTTAGGTATAAAATCGATTTTCTTGTATATACTCATTTAGCAAAAGATATCGAAATGCTTCAAATCATTAGTTTAACATATTTATGTTAATAAACCTTCTTTAACGAACAGAAGTTGGCATAAATCCATGGCGGCGTAACGGCAGTGCATTTAGAATAATTCCGTAATCTTATATTCAGGTATAAAGTCGATTTTCTTGTATTTACATATTTAGCAATCGATATCGAAATGCTTCAAATCATTAGTTTAACATATTTAAGTTAATTAACCCTCTTTATCTTATTAAAGTCTACAAAAGCCTTAACGGCATAACGGCAGTGCATTTGGAAGAATTCCGTAATCTTATATTCAGATATAAAGTCGATTTTCTAGTATATACTCATTTAGCAATCGATATCGACATGCTTCAAATCATTAGTTTAACATATTTAGGTTAATATACCATCTTTAACGAACTGAAGTTGGCATAAATCCATGGCGGCATAACGGCAGTGCATTTAGAATAATTCCGTAATCTTATATTCAGGTATAAAGTCGATTTTCTTAAATTTCCACAATAAGCAATCGATATCGAAAAACATCAAATCATTAGTTTAACATATTTAAGTTAATAAACTTTTTTAGCTTAATGAAGTCTACACAAAGCCTTAACGGTGTAACGGCAGTGCATTTAAGAGAATTCCGTAATCTTATATTTAGGTATAAAGTCGATTTTGTTGTATATACACATTTAGCAATCGATATCGAAATGCTTCAAATCATTAGTTTAACATATTTAAGCTAATTAACCCTCTTTATCTTACTAAAGTCTACAAAAGCCTTAACGGCATAACGGCAGCGCATTTAGAAGAATTACGTAATCTTATATTTAGGTATAAAGTCGACTTTCTTGTACATACGCATTTAGCAATCGATATCGAAATGCCTCAAATCATTAGTTTAACATATTTAAGTTAATTAACCTTCTTTATCTCACTGAAGTTTACATAAGGCCATAACGGTATAACGGCAGTGCATTAAGGAGAATTTCGTAATCTTATATTTAGGTATAAAGTCGATTTTGTTGTATATACACATTAAGCAATCGATATCGAAATGCCTCAAATCATTAGTTTAACATATTTAAGTTAATTAACCTTCTTTAACATATTGAAGTTTATATAAAGCCATGGCGGCATAACGACAGTACATTTGGAAGAATTCCGTAATCTTATATTTAGGTATAAAGTCGATTTTCTTGTATATACATATTTAGCAATCGCTTTCGAAATGCTTCAAATAACTGGTGTAACATATCTAAGTTAATAAACCTTCTTTAGTGAACTGAAGTTAACATAAAGCCATAACGGCATAACGGCATAACGGCAGTGCATTTAGAAGAATTCCGTAAGTTTATATATTTAGGTATAAAGTCGATTTTGTTGTATATACGCATTTAGCAATCGATATCGAAATGCTTCAAATCATTAGTTTAACAAGTTAAGTTAATTGACCTTCTTTAACCTATTGAAAGTAATATAAAGCCATGGCTTTATAGCGACATTACATTTGGAAGAATTCCGTAATCTTATATTTATGTATAAACAAGATTTTCTTGTATAAATGCATTTAGCAATCGATGTCGAAAATCTTCATATCATTAGTTTAACATATTTAAGTTAATAAAGCTTCTTTAACGCACTGAATGTAACACAAAGCCATGGCGGCATAACGGCAGTGCATGTAGAAGAATTCCGTTATCATATATTTAGGTATAAAGTCGATTTTCTTGTATATACACATTTAGCAATTGATATCGAAATGCTTCAAATCATTAGTTTAACATATTTAAGTTAATTAACCTTCTTTATATTACTGAAGTCTACAAACGTTTTAACGGTATAACGGCAAAGCATTTAGAAGAATTACGTAATCTTATATTTAGGTATAAAGTCGATTTTGTTGTATATACGCATTTAGCAATCGAAATCGAAATGCTTCAAATCATTAGTTTAACATATTTAAGCTAATTAACCCTCTTTATCTTACTAAAGTCTACAAAAGCCTTTACGGAATAACGGCAGTGCATTAAGAAGAATTACGTAATCTTATATTTAGGTATAAAGTCGACTTTCTTGTATATACGCATTTAGCAATCGATTCCGAAAATCTTCAAATCATTAGTTTAACATATTTAATAAACCTTCTTTAACGAACAGAAGTTAACAAAAAGCCATAACTGCATAACTGCAGTGCATTTAGAAGAATTCCGTAATCTTATATTTAGGTATAAATTCGATTTTCTTGTATATACTCATTTAGCAATCGAAATCGAAATGCTTCAAATCATTAGTTTAACATATTTAAGTTAATTAACCCTCTTTACCTTACTGAAGTCTACAAACATCTCAACGGCATAACGGCAAAGCATTTAGAAGAATTCCGTAAGCTTATATTTAGGTATAAAGTCGATTTTGTTGTAAATACACATTAAACAATCGATATCGAAATGCTTCAAATCATTAGTTTAACAAGTTAAGTTAATTAACCTTCTTTAACGTATTGAAGGTGATATAAAGCCATGGCGGTATAGCGACAGTACATTTGGAAGAATTCCGTAATCTTATATTTAGGTATAAAGAAGATTTTCTTGTATGTATAAATGCATTCAGCAATCGATTTCGAAAATCTTCAAATCATTAGTTTAACATATTTAAGTTAATTAACCCTCTTTATCTTACTGAAGTCTACAAACGCCTTAACGGCATAACGGCAAAACATTTAGAAAAATTCCGTATTCTTATATTTAGGTATAAAGTCGCTTTTCTTGTATATACTCATTTAGTAATCGATTCCAAAATGCCTCAAATCATTAGTTTAACATATTTAAGTTAATTAACCCTCTTTATCTTACTAAAGTCTACAAAAGCCTTAACGGCATAACGGCAAAGCATTTAGAAGAATTCTGTAATCTTATATTCAGGTATAAAGTCGATTTTCTTGTATATATGCATTAAGCAATCGATATCAAAATGCCTGAAATCATTAGTTTAACATATTTAAGTTAATTAACCCCCTTTATCTTACTGAAGTCTACAAACGCCGTAACGGCATAACGGCAGTGCATGTAGAAGAATTCCGTTATCATATATTAAGGTATAAAGTCGATTTTCTTGTATATACATATTTAGCAATCGATATCGAAATGCCTCAAATCATTAGTTTAACATATTTAAGTTAATTAACCCTCTTTATCTAACTGAAGTCTACAAACGCCTTAACGGCATAACGGCAAAGTATTTAGAAGAATTACGTAATCTTATATTTAGGTATAAAGTCGATTTTCTTGTATATATGCATAAAGCAATCGATATCGAAATGCTTCAAATAACTGGTTTAACATATTTAAGTTAATAAACCTTCTTTAACTAACTGAAGTTAACATAAAGCCATAACGGTATAATGGCAGTGCATTTGGAAGAATTCCGTAATCTTATATTTAGGTATAAAGTCGATTTTCTTGTATATACACATTTAGCAATCGATATCGAAATGCCTCAAATCATTAAATTAACATATTTAAGTTAATTAACCCCCTTTATCTTACTGAAGTCTACAAACGCCTTAACGGCATAACGGCAGTGCATGTAGAAGAATTCCGTTATCATATATTTAGGTATAAAGTCGATTTTCTTGTATATACACATTTAGCAATCGAAATCGAAATGCTTCAAATCATTAGTTTAACATATTTAAGTTAATTAACCCTCTTTATCTTACTGAAGTCTACAAACGCCTTAACGGCATAACGGCAAAGTATTTAGAATTACAAAATCTTATATTTAGGTATAAAGTCGATTTTCTTGTATATGCTCATTTTGAAATCCATATCGAAATGCTTCAAATCATTAGTTTAACATATTTAAGTTAATAAACCCTCTTTATCTTACTGAAGTCTACAAACGTTTCAGCGGAATTACGGCAAAGCATTTAGAAGAATTACGTAATCTTATATTTAGGTATAAAGTCGATTTTTTTGTATATACACATTTGGCAATCGATATCGAAATGCTTCAACTCATAAGTTTAACATATTTAAGCTAATTAACCCTCTTTATCTTACGAAAGTCTACAAAAGCCTTAACGGCATAACGGCAGTGCATTTGGAAGAATTCCGTAATCTTATATTTAGGTATAAAGTCGATTTTCTTGTATATGCTCATTCAGCAATTGATATCGAAATGCTTCAAATCATTAGTTTAACATATTTAAGTTAATTAACCCTCTTTATCTTACTGAAGTCTACAAACGTTTTAACGGCATAACAACAAAGCATTTAGAAGAATTTCGTAATCTTGTATTTAGGTATAAAGTCGATTTTTTTGTATATACACATTTGGCAATCGATATCGAAATGCTTCAAATCATTAGTTTAACATATTTAAGCTTATTAACCCTCTTTATCTTACTAAGGTCTACAAACGCCTTAACGGCATAACGGCAAAGTATTTAGAAGAATTACGTAATCTTATATTTAGGTATAAAGTCGATTTTCTAGTACATACGCATTTAGCAATCGATACCGAAATGCTTCAAATCATTAGTTTAACATATTTAAGTTAATTAACCTTCTTTATCTTACTGAAGTTTACAAAAAGCCATAACGGTATAACGGCAGTGCATTTGGGAGAATTTCGTAAACTTATATTTAGGTACAAAGTCGATTTTTTTGTATATACACATTTAGCAATCGATATCGAAATGCCTCAAATCATTAGTTTAACATATTTAAGTTAACTAACCTTCTTTAACATATTGAAGTTTATATAAAGGAATGGTGGCATAACGGCAGTACATTTAGAAGAATTCCGTAATCTCATATTTAGGTATAAAGTCGATTTTCTTGTATATACACATTTAGCAATGGATATCGAAATGCTTCAAATCATTAGTTTAACATGTTTAAGCTAACTAACCCTCTTTATCTTACTAAAGTCTACAAAGGCCGTAACGGCGTAACGGCAGTGCATTTGGAGGAATGCCGTAATCTTATATTTAGGTATAAAGTCGATTTTCTTGTATATACTCATTTAGCAATCGATATCGAAATGCTTCAAATCATTAGTTTAACATATTTAAGTTAATTAACCTTCTTTATCTTACTGAAGTTTACATAAAGCCGTAACGGTATAACGGCAGTGCATTTAGAAGAACTCCTTAGTCTTATATTTAGGTATAAAATCGATTTTCTTGTATATACAGATTTAGCGATCGATATCCAAATTCTTCAAATCATTAGTTTAACATATTTAAATTAATAAACCTTTCTTAACGAACTGAAGTTTACATAAAGCCATGGTGGCATAGCGGCAGTGCATGTGGGAGAATTCCGTAATATTATATTTAGGTGTAAAGTCGCTTTTCTTGTATATACACATTTAGCTATCGATATCGAAATGCTTCAAATCATTAGCTTAACATATTAAGTTAATAAACGTTTTTTAGCTTACTGAAGTCTACATAATACCTAACGGTATAACGGCAATGCATTTAGAAGAATTCCGTAATCTTATATTTAGGTATAAAGTCGATTTTCTTGAATATACTGATTTAGCAATCGAAATCGAAATGCTTCAAATAACTAGTGTAACATATCTAAGTTAATAAACCTTCTTAAACGAACTGAAGTTAACATAAAGCCTTAACGGCATAACGGCAGTGCATTTTGAAGAATTCCGTAAACTTATATTCAGGTAGAAAGTCGATTTTCTTGTATATATGCATTAAGCAATTGATATCGAAATGCTTCAAAGCATTAGTGTAACATATCTAAGTTAATAAACCTTCTTAAACGAACTGAAGTTAACATAAAGCCATAACGGCGTAACGGCCGTGCATTTGGAAGAATTCCGTAATCTTATATTTAGGTATAAAGTCGATTTTGTTGTGTATATGCATTTAGCAATCGATTTCGAAAATCTTCAAATCATTAGTTTAACATATTTAAGTTAATAAAGCTTCTTTAACGAACTGAAGTTAACATAAAGCCATGGCGGCATAACGGCAGTGCATTTAGAAGAATTCCGTAATCTTATATTTAGATATTAAGTCGATTTTGTTGTATATATGCATTTAGCAATCGACATTGAAATGCTTCAAATAACTGGTGTAACATATCTAAGTTAATAAACCTTCTTTAACGAACAGAAGTTAACACAAAGCCAAGGCCGCATAACGGCAATGCATTTAGAAGAATTCCGTAAGCTTATATTTAGGTATAAAGTCGATTTTGTTGTATATGCACATTAAGCAATCGATATCGAAATGCCCCAAATCATTATTTTAACATATTTAAGTTAATTAATCTTTTTTAACGTATTGAAGTTGATATAAAGCCATTGTGGCATAACGACAGTACATTTGGAAGAATTTCGTAATCTTATATTTAGGTATAAAGTCGATTTTCTTGTATATATGCATTAAGCAATCGAAATCGAAATGCTTCAAATAACTGGTTTAACATATTTAAGTTAATAAACCTTCTTTAAATAACTGAAGTTAACATAAAGCCATAACGGTATAACGGCAGTGCATTTGGAAGACTTCCGTAATCTTATATTTAGGTATAAAGTCGATTTTGTTGTATATATGCATTAAGCAATCGACATTGAAATGCTTCAAATAACTGGTGTAACATATCTAAGTTAATAAACCTTCTTTAACGAACAGAAGTTAACACAAAGCCAAGGCCGCATAACGGCCGTGCATTTGGAAGAATTCCGTAATCTTATATTTAGGTATAAAGTCGATTTTGTTGTGTATATGCATTTAGCAATCGATTTCGAAAATCTTCAAATCATTAGTTTAACATATTTAAGTTAATAAAGCTTCTTTAACGAACTGAAGTTAACATAAAGCCATGGCGGCATAACGGCAGTGCATTTAGAAGAATTCCGTAATCTTATATTTAGATATTAAGTCGATTTTGTTGTATATATGCATTTAGCAATCGACATTGAAATGCTTCAAATAACTGGTGTAACATATCTAAGTTAATAAACCTTCTTTAACGAACAGAAGTTAACACAAAGCCAAGGCCGCATAACGGCAATGCATTTAGAAGAATTCCGTAAGCTTATATTTAGGTATAAATTCGATTTTGTTGTATATGCACATTTAGCAATCGATATCGAAATGCCTCAAATCATTATTTTAACATATTTAAGTTAATTAATCTTTTTTAACGTATTGAAGTTGATATAAAGCCATTGTGGCATAACGACCGTACATTTGGAAGAATTTCGTAATCTTATATTTAGGTATAAAGTCGATTTTCTTGTATATATGCATTAAGCAATCGAAATCGAAATGCTTCAAATAACTGGTTTAACATATTTAAGTTAATAAACCTTCTTTAAATAACTGAAGTTAACATAAAGCCATGGCGGCATAACGGCAGTGCATTTAGAAGAATTCCGTAATCTTATATTTAGATATTAAGTCGATTTTGTTGTATATATGCATTTAGCAATCGACATTGAAATGCTTCAAATAACTGGTGTAACATATCTAAGTTAATAAACCTTCTTTAACGAACAGAAGTTAACACAAAGCCAAGGCCGCATAACGGCCGTGCATTTGGAAGAATTCCGTAATCTTATATTTAGGTATAAAGTCGATTTTGTTGTGTATATGCATTTAGCAATCGCTAATGAAATGCGTCAAATCATTATTTTAACATATTTAAGTTAATTAACCTTTTTTAACGTATTGAAGTTGATATAAAACCATGGTGACATAACGAGAGTACATTTGGAAGAATTCCGTAATCTTATATTTAGGTATATAGTCGATTTTCTTGTATATATGCATTAAGCGATCGAAATCGAAATGCTTCAAATAACTGGTTTAACATATTTAAGTTAATAAACCTTCTTTAAATAACTGAAGTTAACATAAAGCCATAACGGTATAACGGGAGCGCATTTGGAAGAATTCCGTAATCTTATATTTAGGTATAAAGTCGATTTTGTTGTGTATATGCATTTAGCAATCGATTTCGAAAATCTTCAAATCATTAGTTTAACATATTTAAGTTAATAAAGCTTCTTTAACGCACTGAAGTTAACATAAAGCCATGGCGGCATAACGGCAGTGCATTTAGAAGAATTCCGTAAGCTTATATTTAGGTATAAAGTCGATTTTGTTGTATATACACATTTAGCAATCGATATCGAAATGCTTCAAATCATTAGTTTAACATATTTATGTTAATTAACCTTTTTTAACGCACTGAAGTTAACATAAAGCTATAGCGGCATAACGGCAGTGCATGTAGAAGTATTCCGTTATCATAAATTTAGGTATAAAGTCGATTTTCTTGTATATACACATTTAGCAATAGATATCGAAATGCCTCAAATCATTAGTTTAACATACATATTTAAGTTAATTAACCCTCTTTATCTTACTGAAGTTTACATTAAGCCATAACGGCACAACCGCAGTATATTTATAAGAATTCCTATGTCTTATATTTAGGAATAAAATCGATTTTATTGTACATACACATTAAGGAATCGATATCGAAAGGTTTCAAATCATTAGTTTAACATATTTAAGTTAATTAACCCTCTTTTTCTGACTGAAGTCTACAAAAGCATTAACGACATAACGGCAGTGCATTTAGAAGAATTACATAATCTTATATTAAGGTATGAATTCGATTTTCTTGTGTAAACACATTTAGCAATCGATATCGAAATGCTTCAAATCATTAGTTTAACATATTTAAGTTAACAAACCTACTTTAACGCACTGAAGTTAACATAAAGCCATAACGGTATAAAGGCAGTGCATGTTGAAGTATTCTGTTATCATATATTTAGGTATAAAGTCGATTTTCTTATATATACACATTTAGCAATCGATATAGAAATGCTTCAAATCATTAGTTTAACATATTTAAGCTAATTAACCCTCTTTATCTTACTAAAGTCTACAAAAGCCTTAACGGCATAACGGCAGTGCATTTGGGAGAATTTCGTAATCTTATATTTAGGTATAAAGTCGATTTTGTTGTGTATACACATTTAGCAATCGATATCGAAATGCCTCAAATCATTAGTTTAACATATTTAAGTTAATTAACCTTCTTTAACATATTGAAGTTGATATAAAGCCATTGCGGCATAACGACAGTACATTTGGAAGAATTCCGTAATCTTATATTTAGGTATAAAGTCGATTTTCTTGTATAAATGCATTAAGCAATCGATTTCGAAATGCTTCTAATAACTGGTGTAACATATCTAAGTTAATAAACCTTCTTTAACGAACAGAAGTTAATATAAAGCCATAACAGCATAACGGCAGTGCAGTTAGAAGAATTCCGTAAGCTCATATTTAGGTATAAAGTCGATTTTGTTGTAAATACACATTTAGCAATCGATATCGAAATGCCTCAAATCATTAGTTTAACATATTTAAGTTAATTAACCTTCTTTAACATATTGAAGTTGATATAAAGCCGCCGTCATGGCTTCAAATCATTAGTTTAACATATTTAAGCTAATTAACCCTCTTTATCTTACTGAAGTCTACAAACGCCTCAACGGCATAACGGCAAAGCATTTAGAAGAAATACGTAATCTTATATTTAGGTATAGAGTCGATTTTCTTGTATATACTCATTTAGCAATCGATATCGATATGCTTCAAATCATTAGTTTGACATATTTAAGTTAACAAACCTACTTTAACGCACTGAAGTTAACACAAAGCCATGGCGGCATATAGGCAGTGCATGTAGAAGAAATCCGTTATCTTATATTTAGGTATATATTCGATTTTTTTGTATATACACATCTAGCAATCGATATCTAAATGCTTCAAATCATTAGTTTAACATATTTAAGTTAATTAACCTTCTTTTACATATTGAAGTTGGCATAAATCCATGGCGGCATAACGGCAGTGCATTTAGAATAATTCCGTAATCTTATATTTAGGTATAAAGTCGATTTTCTTGTATATACGCATTTATCAATCGATATCGAAACGCTTCAAATCATTAGTTTAACATATTTAAGTTAATTAACCTTCTTTATCGTACTGAAGTTTACATAAAGCCATAACGGTATAACGGCAGTGCCTTTGGGAGAATTTCGTAATTTTATATTTAGGTATAAAGTCGATTTTGTTGTATATACACATTTAGCAATCGATATCGAAATTCCTCAAATCATTAGTTTAACATATTTAAGTTAATTAACCTTCTTTAACGTATTGAAGTTGATATAAAGCCATGGTGGCATAACGACAGTACATTTGGAAGAATTCCGTAATCTTATATTTAGGTATAAAGTCGATTTTGTTGTATATATGCATTAAGCAGTCGAAATCGAAATGCTTCAAATAACTGGTTTAACATATTTAAATTAATAAACCTTCTTTAAATAACTGAAGTTAACATAAAGCCATAACGGTATAACGGCAGTGCACTTGGAAGAATTCCGTAATCTTATATTTAGGTATAAAGTCGGTTTTGTTGTGTATATGCATTTAGCAATCGATTTTGAAAATCTTCAAATCATTAGTTTCACATATTTAAGTTAATAAAGCTTCTTTAACGCACTGAAGTTAACAAAAAGCCATGGCGGCATAACGGCAGTGCATTTAGAAGAATTCCGTAAGCTTATATTTAGGTATAAAGTCGATTTTGTTGTATATACACATTTAGCAATCGTTATCGAAATGCTTCAAATCATTAGTTTAACATATTTAAGTTAACAAACCTACTTTAACGCACTGAAGTTAACACAAAGCATTTTTCTACGAGAAAATATATATAATTTATTGGAGTTGATATAAAGCCATGACGGCATAACGGCAGTGCATTTAGAAGAATTCCGTAAGCTTATATTTGGTATAAAGTCGATTTTGTTGTATATGCACATTTAGCAATCGCTAATGAAATGCGTCAAATCATTATTTTAACATATTTAAGTTAATTAACCTTTTTTAACGTATTGATGTTGATATAAAGCCATGGTGGCATAACGAGAGTACATTTGGAAGAATACCGTAACCTTATATTTAGGTATAAAGTCGATTTTGTTGTATATACACATTTAGCAATCGATATCGAAATAATTCAAATCATTAGTTTAACATATTTATGTTAATTAACCTTTTTTAAAGCACTGAAGTTAACATAAAGCCATGGCGGCATAACGGCAGTGCATGTAGAAGTATTCCGTTATCATAAATTTAGGTATAAAGTCGATTTTCTTGTATATACACATTTAGCAATTGATATCGAAATGCCTCAAATCATTAGTTTAACATATTTAAGTTAATTAACCCTCTTTATTTAAGTGAAGTCAACAAACGCCTTAACGGCATAACGGCAAAGCATGTAGAAGTATTCCGTTATCATATATTTAGGTATAAAGTCGATTTTCTTGTATATACACATTTAGCAATCGATATAGAAATGCTTCAAATCATTAGTTTAACATATTTAAGTTAATTAACCCTCTTTATCTTACTGAAGTCTACAAAAGTTTTAACGGCATAACGACAGTACATTTGGAAGAATTACGTAATCTTATATTTAGGTATAAAGTCGATTTTGTTGTATAAACACATTTAGCAATCGATATCGAAATGCTTCAAATCATTAGTTTAACATATTTAAGCTAATTAACCCTCTTTATCTTACTAAAGTCTACAAAAGCCTTAACGGCATAACGGCAGTGCATTTGGAAGAATTCCGTAATCTTATATTTAGGTATAAAGTCAATTTTCTTGTATATACTCATTTAGCAATCGATATCGAAATGCTTCAAATCATTAGTTTAACGTATTTAAGTTAATAAACCTTCTTTATCTTATTGAAGTTTACCTAAAGCCATAACGGTATAAAGGCAGTGCATGTAAAAGTATTCCGTTATCATATATTTAGATATAAAGTCGATTTTCTTGTATATACACATTTAGCAATCGATATAGAAATGCTTCAAATCATTAGTTTAACATATTTAAGCTAATTAACCCTCTTTATCTTACTAAAGTCTACAAAAGCCTTAACGGCATAACGGCAGTGCATTTGGGAGAATTTCGTATTCTTATATTTAGGTATAAAGTCGATTTTGTTGTGTATACACATTTAGCAATCGATATCGAAATGCCTCAAATCATTAGTTTAACATATTTAAGTTAATTAACCTTCTTTAACATATTGAAGTTGATATAAAGCCATGGCGGCATAGCGACAGTACATTTGGAAGAATTCCGTAATCTTATATTTAGGTATAAAGTCGATTTTCTTGTATAAATGCATTAAGCAATCGATTTCGAAATGCTTCAAATAACTGGTGTAACATATCTAAGTTAATAAACCTTCTTTAACGAACAGAAGTTAACATAAAGCCTTAACAGCGTAACGGCAGTGCAGTTAGAAGAATTCCGTAAGCTCATATTTAGGTATAAAGTCAATTTTGTTGTAAATACACATTTAGCAATCGATATCGAAATGCCTCAAATCATTAGTTTAACATATTTAAGTTAATTAACCTTCTTTAACATATTGAAGTTGATATAAAGCCGCCGTCATGGCTTCAAATCATTAGTTTAACATATTTAAGCTAATTAACCCTCTTTCTTTTACTGAAGTCTACAAACGCCTTAACGGCATAACGGCAAAGCATTTAGAAGCAATACGTAATCTTATATTTAGGTATAAAGTCGACTTTCTTGTATATACTCATTTAGCAATCGATATCGATATGTTTCAAATCATTAGTTTGACATATTTAAGTTAACAAACCTACTTTAACGCACTGAAGTTAACACAAAGCCATGGCGGCATATAGGCAGTGCATGTAGAAGAAATCCGTAA
>JAPZAG010001443.1:0-31443 GCA_027475135.1 Bactrocera correcta | reverse complement strand
AACCCATGGCGGCATAACGGCAGTGCATGTAGAAGAAATCCGTAATCTTATATTTAGGTATAAATTCGATTTTTTTTTTATATACACATTTAGCAATCGATATCTAAATGCTTCAAACCATTAGTTTAGCATATTTAAGTTAATTAACCTTTTTTAACGTATTGAAGTTGATATAAAGCCATGGTGGCATAACGACAGTACATTTGGAAGAATTTCGTAATCTTATATTTAGGTATAAAGTCGATTTTCTTGTATATATGCTTTAAGCAATCGATATCGAAATGCTTCAAATAACTGGTTTAACATATTTAAGTTAACAATCCTACTTTAACGCACTGAAGTTAACACAAAGCCATGGCGGCATAACGGCTTATATTTAGGTATAAATTCGATTTTTTTTGCATATACACATTTAGCAATCGATATCGAAATGCTTCAAATCATTAGTTTAACATATTAAGTTAATAAACATTTTTTAGCTTAATGAGGTCTACATAAAGCCCTAACGGTATAACGGCAGTGCATTTAGAAGAACTCCGTAATGTTATAATTTTATATTTAGGTATAAAGTCGATTTTGTTGTATTTACACATTTAGCAGTCGATATCGAAATGCTTCAAACCATTAGTTTAACATACTTAAAATAATTAACCTTCTTTAGCGTATTGAAGTTGATACAAACCATGGCGGCATAACGACAGTACATTTGGAAGAATTCCGTAATCTTATATTTAGGTATAAAGTCGATTTTCTTGTATATACACATTTAGCAAGCGATATCGAAATGCTTCAAATCATTCGTTTAACATACTTAAGTTAGTTAACCTTCTTTAACGTAATGAAGGTGATATAAAGCCATGGCGGCATAACGACAGTGCAGGTAGAAGAGTTCCGTAATCTTATATTTAGGTATATAGTCGATTTTCTTGTATTTACACATTTAGCAATCGATATCGAAATGCCCCAAATCATTAGTTTAACATATTTAAGTTAATTAACCTTCTTTAACATATTGAAGTTGATATAAAGCCATGACGGCATAACGGCAGTACATTTGGAAGAATTCCGTAATCTTATATTTATGTATAAAGAAGATTTTCTTGTATATATGAATTTAGCAATCGATTTCGAAAATCTTCAAATCATTAGTTTAACATTCTTAAGTCAATAAACCTTCTTTAACGAACAGAAGTTAACATGAAGCCATAACTGCATAACGGCAGTGCATTTAAAAGAATTCCGTAATCTTATATTTAGGTATAAAGTCGATTTTCTTGTATATACACATGTAGCAATCGATATCAAAATGCCTCAAATCAATAGTTTAACATATTTAAGTTAACTAACCCTTTTTATCTTACTGAAGTCTTCAAACGCCTTAACGGCATAACGGCAATGCATGTAGAAGAATTCCGTAATCTTATATTTAGGTATAAAGTCGATTTTCTTGTATATACTCATTTGGCAATCGATATCGAAATGCTTCACATCATTAGTTTAACATATTTAAGTTAATTAACCCCCTTTATCTTACTGAAGTCGACAAACGCCTTAGCGGCATAACGGCAAACCATTTAGAAGAACTACGTAATCTTATATTTAGGTATTAAGTCGATTTTCTTGTATATACTCGTTTAGCAATCGATTACGAAATGCTTTAAATCATTAGTTTAACATATTTAAGTTAACGAACCTACTTTAAACCGAAGATAACACAAAGCCATGGCGGCATAACGGCAGTGCATGTAGAAGAAATCCGTAATCTTATATTTAAGTATTAAGTCGAATTTGTTGTATATATGCATTTAGCAATCGATTTCGAAAATCTTTAATCATTAGTTTAACATATTTAAGTTAATTAACCCTCTTTATCTTACTGAAGTCTGCAAACGCCTTAACGGCATAACGGCAGTACATTTGAAGAATTCCGTAATCTTATATTTAGGTATAAAGTCGATTTTTTTGTATATATGCATTTAGCAATCGATTTCGAATATCTTTAAAACATTAGTTTAACATATTTAAGTTAATTATCCTTCTATAACATATTGAAGTTGATAAAAAGCCATGGCGGCATAGCGACAGTACATTTGCAAGAATTCCGTAAACTTATATTTAGGTAGAAAGTCGATTTTCTTATATATATGCATTAAGCAATCGATTTCAAAATGCTTCAAATAACTGGTGTAACATATCTAAGTTAATAAACCTTCTTAAACGAACTGAAGTTAAAATGAAGCCGTACCGGCATAACGGCAGTGCATTTAGAAGAATTCCGTAATCTTATATTTCGGTATAAAGTCGATTTTCTTGTATATACACATTTAGCAATCGATATCGAAATGCTTCAAATCATTAGTTTAACATATTTAAGTTAATTAACCCTCTTTATCTTACTGAAGTCGACAAACGCCTTAACGGCATAACGGCAGTGCATTTAGAAGAAATCCGTAATCTTATATTTAGGTATTAAGTCGAATTTGTTGTATATATGCATTTAGCAATCGATTCGAAAATCTTCAAATCATTAGTTTAACATATTTAAGTTAATTAACCCTCTTTATCTTACTGAAGTCTGCAAACGCCTTAACGGCATAATGGCAGTGCATTTGAAGAATTCCGTAATCTTATATTTAGGTATAAAGTCGATTTTTTTGTATATATGCATTTAGCAATCGATTTCGAAAATCTTCAAAACATTAGTTTAATATATTTAAGTAAATTAACCTTCTTTAACGAACAGAAGTTAACATAAAGCCATAACGGCATAACAGCAGTGCATTTAGAAGCATTCCGTAAACTTATATTTAGGTAGAAAGTCGATTTTCTTGTATATATGCATTAAGCAATCGATTTCAAAATGCTTCAAATAACTGGTGTAACATATCTAAGTTAATAAACCTTCTTAAACGAACTAAAGTTAAAATGAAGCGATAACGGCCATAGCGGCAAAGCATTTAGAAAAATTACGTAATCTTATATTTAGGTATTAAGTCGATTTTCTTGTATATACTCATTTAGCAATCGATATCGAAATGCTTCAAATCATTAGTTTAACAAATTTAAGTTAATTAACCTTCTTTAACGTATTGAAGTTGATATAAAGCCATGGCGGCATAACGACAGTACATTTGGAAGAATTCCGTAATCTTATATTTAGGTATAAAGTCGATTTTGTTGTATATATGCATTTAGCAGTCGATTTCGAAAATCTTCAAATCATTAGTTAACATATTTAAGTTAGTTAACCTTCTTTAACGTATTGAAGGTGATATAAAGCCATGGCGTCATAACGACAGTACATTTGGAAGAATTCCGTAATCTTATATTTAGGTATAAAGTCGATTTTCTTGTATATATGCATTTAGAAATCGATATAGAAATGCTTCAAATCATTAGTTTAACATACTTTAGTTAATTAACCATCTTTAACGTATTGAAGGTGAAATAAAGCCATGGCGTCATAACGACAGTAATTTGGAAGAATTCCATAGCCTTATTTTTAGGTATAAAGTCGATTTTTCTTGTATATATACATTAAGCAATCGATATCGAAATGCTTCAAATAACAGGTTTAAGATATTTGAGTTAATAAACCTTCTTTAACTAACTAAAGTTAACATAAGGCCATGGCGGGATAACGGCAGTGCATTTGGAAGAATTCCGTTAACCTATGTTTAGGTATAAAGTCAAGTTTCTTGTACTAGCACATTAAGCAATCGATATCGAAATGCTTTAAATCATTAGTTTAACATATATAAGTAAAATTACCTTCTTTAACCTACCGAAGGTGACATGAAGCCATGGCGGTATAACTGCACTGCATTTAGAAGAATTCCGCAATTTTATATTTAGGTTTAAATTCGACTTTCTTGTATATATGCATTTAGCAATCGATAGCGAAAAGCTTCAAATCATTAGTTTAACATATTTAAGTTAATAAAACTTCTTTAACGCACTGAAGTTTACATAAAGCCTTAACGGTATAACTGCACTGCATTTAGAAGAATTCCGTTATCTTATATTTAGGTATAAATATGACTTTCTTGTATATACTCATTTAGCAAGCGATGCCAAAATGCTTCAAACCATTAGTTTAACATATTTAAAATAATTAAACTTCTTTAACGTATTGAAGTTGATACAAAGCCATGGCGGCATAACGACAGTACATTTGGAAGAATTCCGTAATCTTATATTTAGGTATAAAGTCGATTTTCTTGTATATCGCATTCAGCAATCGATATCGAAATGCTTCAAATCATTAGTTTAACATATTTAAGTTAATAAACTTTCTTTAACGCGCTGAAGTCTACATAAAGCCTTAACGGCATAACGGCGGTGCATTTAGAAGAATTCAGTTATCTTATATTTAGGTATAAATTCGATTTTCTTGTATATACACAGTTAGCAAGCGATATCAAAATGCTTCAAATCATTAGTTTAACATATTTAAGTTAATTAACCTTCTTTACCGTATTGAAGTTGATAAAGAGCCATGGCGGCATAACGACAGTACGTTTGGAAGAATTCCGTAGTCTTATATTTAGGTATAAAGTCGATTTTCTTGTATATATGCATTAAGCAATCGATATCGAAATGCTTCAAATAACTGGTTTAACATATTTAAGTTAATAAACCTTCTTTAACGAACTGAAGTTAATATAAAGCCATAACCGGCATAACGGCAGTGCATTTAGAAGAATTACGTAATCTTATATTTAGGTATGAATTCGATTTTCTTGTATATACTCATTTAGCAATCGATATCGAAATGCGTCAAATCTTTAGTTTAACATATTTTAGTTAATAAAGCTTCTTTAACGCCTGAAGTTAACATAAAGCCATGGCGCCATAACGGCAGTGCATGTAGAAGAATTCCGTAATCTTATATTTAGGTATGTAGTCGATTTTCTTGGATTTACACATTTAGCAATCGATATCGAAAATCTTCAAATAGCTGTTTAGCATATTTAGGTTAATTAACCTTCTTTATCGTACTGAAGTTTAAATAAAGCCATAACGGCATAACGGCAGTACATTTAGAAGAATTCTGTAATCTTATGTTTTGGTATAAAGTCGATTTTCTTGTATATATGCATTAAGCAATCGATATCGAAATGCTTCAAATAACTGGTTTAACATATTTAAGTTAATAAACCTTCTTTAAACGAACTGAAGTTAATATAAAGCCATAACGGCATAACAGCAGTGCATTTAGAAGAATTCTGTAATCTTATGTTTTGGTATAAAGTCGATTTTCTTGTATATATGCATTAAGCAATCGATATCGAAATGCTTCAAATAACTGGTTTTAACATATTTAAGTTAATAAACATTCTTTAACGAACTGAAGTTAATATAAAGCCATAACGGCATAACGGCAGTGCATTTAGAAGAATTCTGTAATCTTATGTTTTGGTATAAAGTCGATTTTCTTGTATATACACATTTAGCAATCGATATCGAAATGCTTCAAATCATTAGTTTAACATATTTAAGTTAATAAACGTTCTTTAACGCACTGAAGTCTACATAAAGATTTAACGGTATAACGGCAGTGCATTTAGAAGAATTCCGTTATCTTATATTTAGGTATAAATACGATTTTCCTTGTATATACACAATTAGCAAGCGATATCGAAAAGCCTCAAATCATTAGTTTAACTTACTTAAGTTAATCAACCTTCTTTATCCTACTGAAGTTTACATAAAGCCGGTATAAAGGCAGTGCATTTGGAAGAATTCCGTAATCTTATATTTAGGTATAAAGTCGATTTTGTTGTATGTACACATTTAGCAATCGATATCGAGATGCTTCAACTCATTAGCTTAACATATTTAAGTTAATAAACCTTCTTTAACGATCTGAATTTGGGCATATAGCCACGGCGGTTATTACGGCAGTGCATGTAGAAGGATTTCGCAATCTTTTATTTAGGTATAAGTCGATTTTCTTTTATATACACATTTAGATATCGATATCGAAATTCTTCAAATCATTAGTTTAACATATTAAATTAATAAACATTTTTTAGCTTATCTGAAGTCTACATAAAGATTTAACGGTATAACGGCAGTGCATTTAGAAGAATTCCATTATCTTATATTTAGGTATAAATACGATTTTCTTGTATATACACATTTAGCAAGCGATATCGAAATGCCTCAAATCATTAGTTTAACATACTTAAGTTAATTAACCTTCTTTATCCTACTGAAGTTTACATATAGCCGGTATAAAGGCAGTGCATTTGGAAGAATTCCGTAATCTTATATTTAGGTATAAAGTCGATTTTGTTGTATATACACATTTAGCAATCGATATCGAGATGCTTCAACTCATTAGCTTAACATATTTAAGTTAATAAACCTTCTTTAACGATCCGAATTTGGCATATAGCCACGGCAGTATTACGGCAGTGCATGTAGAAGGATTTCGTAATCTTTTATTTAGGTATAAAGTCGATTTTCTTGTATTTACACATTTAGCAATCGATATCGAAAATCTTCAATCATTAGTTTAACATATTTAAGTTAATAAACCTTCTTTAACGATCTGAAGTTGGCATAACGGCAGTGGATGTAGAAGAATTCCGCAATCTTATATTAGGGCATAAAGTCGATTTTCTTGTATATACACATTTTTCAATCGATATCGAAATGCTTCAAATCATTTGTTTAACATATTAAGTTAATAAACATTTTGAAGCTTACTGAAGTCTACTTAAAGCCTTAACGGTATAGCGTGCATTTAGAAGAATTACGTAACGTTACAATTTTATATTTAGGTATAAATTCGATTTTCTTGTATTTGCACATTTAGCAATCGATATCGAAATGCTTCAAACCATTAGTTTAACATATTTAGAATAATTAACCATCTTTAACGTATTGAAGTTGATATAAAGCTATGGCGGCATAACGGCAGTGCTTTTGGAAGAATTCCGTATAAAGTCGATTTTGTTGTTTATACACATTTAGCAATCGATATCGAGATGCTTCAACTCATTAGTTTAACATATTTAAGTTAATAAACCTTCTTTAACGAACTGAAGTTGATATAAAGCCATGGTGGCATAACGGCAGTGCATTTAGAAGAATTCGGTAATCTTATATTTAGGTATAAAGTCGATTTTCTTGTATATACACATTTAGCAGGCGATATCGAAATGCCTCAAATCATTAGTTTAACATATTTCAAGTTAATAAACCCTTCTCTTACGAACTGAAGTCTGGACATAAGCCATAGCGGCATAACGGCAGTGCATGTTAGAAGAATTCGTTATCTTATATTTAGGTATAAAGTCATTTTCTTGTATGTACACATTTAGCAAGCGATATCGAAATGCTTCAAATCATTAGTTTAACATATTTAAGTTAATTAACCTCCCTTAACGTATTGAAGTTGATATAAAGCCATGGCGGCATAACGGCAGTGCATTTAGAAGAATTCCGTAAGCTTATATTTAGGTATAAAGTCGATTTTCTTGTATATACACATTTAGCTATCGATATCGAAATGCTTCAAATCATTAGTTTAACATATTAAGTTAATAAACATTTTTTAGCTTACTGAAGTCTACATAAAGCCTTAACGGTATAACGGCAGTGCATGTAGAAGATTTCCGTAATGTTATAATTTTATACTTAGGTATAAAGTCGATTTTCTTGTATTTACACATTTAGCTATCGATATCGAAATGCTTCAAACCATTAGTTTAACATATTTAAAACAATTAACCTTCTTTAACGTATTGAAGGTGATATAAAGCCATGGCGGCATAACGACAGTGCATGTGGAAGAATTCCGTAATCTTATATTTAGGTATAAAGTCGATTTTCTTGTATATACATATTTGCAATCGATATCAAAATGCTTCAAATAACTGGTTTAGCATATTTAAGTTAATTAACCTTCTTTATCTTACTGAAGTTTACATAAAGCCATAACGACATAACGGCAGTATATGTGGCAGAATTCCGTAATCTTATATTTAGGTATAAAAGTCGTTTTTCTTGTATATACACATTTAGCAATTGATATCGATATGCTTCAAATCATTAGTTTAACATATTTAAGTTAATAAACCTTCTATAACGAAGTGAAGTTGGCATAAAGCTATGGGCGGCATAACGGCAGTGCATGTAGAAGAATTCCGTTATCTTATATTTAGGTATAAATTCGATTTGTTGTATATACGCATTTAGCAATGGATATCGAAATGCTTCAAATAACTGGTTTAGCATATTTAAGTTAATTAACCTTCTTTAACGTACTGAAATCTATATAAAGCCATAACAGCATAACGGCAGTGCATTTAGAAGAATTACGTTATCTTATATTTTAGGTATAAAGTCGATTTTCTTGTAACGGGTGATTTTTTTGAGGTTAGGATTTTCATGCAGTAGTATTTGACAGATCACGTGGGATGTCAGACATGGTGTCAAAGAGAAAGATGCTCAGTATGCTTTGACATTTCATCATGAATAGACTTACTAACGAGCAACGCTTGCAAATCATTGAATTTATTACCAAAATCTGTGTTCGGTTCGAAATGTGTTTCGCGTCCGTGTCCGATGAGCGATGAGGCTCATTTCTGGTTGAATGGCTACGTAAATAAGCAAAATTGCCGCATTTGGGGTGAAGAGCAACCAGAAGCCGTTCAAGAACTGCCCATGCATCCCGAAAAATGCACTGTTTGGTGTGGTTTGTACGCTGGTGGAATCATTGGACCGTATTTTTTCAAAGATGCTGTTGGACGCAACGTTACGGTGAATGGCGATCGCTATCGTTCGATGCTAACAAACTTTTTGTTGCCAAAAATGGAAGAACTGAACTTGTTTGACATGTGGTTTCAACAAGATGGCGCTACATGCCACACAGCTCGCGATTCTATGGCCATTTTGAGGGAAAACTTCGGACAACAATTCATCTCAAGAAATGGACCCGTAAGTTGGCCACCAAGATCATGCGATTTAACGCCTTTAGACTATTTTTTGTGGGGCTACGTCAAGTCTAAAGTCTACAGAAATAAGACAGCAACTATTCCAGCTTTGGAAGACAACATTTCCGAAGAAATTCGGGCTATTCCGGCCGAAATGCTCGAAAAAGTTGCCCAAAATTGGACTTTCCGAATGGACCACCTAAGACGCAGCCGCGGTCAACATTTAAATGAAATTATCTTCAAAAAGTAAATGTCATGAAACCAATCTAACGTTTCAAATAAAGAACCGATGAGATTTTGCAAATTTTATGCGTTTTTTTTTTTTAAAAAGTTATCAAGCTCTTAAAAAATCACCCGTTATATACGCATTTAGCAATCGATATCGAAATGCTTGAAATCATTATTTTAACATATTTAAGTTAATAAACCTTCTTTAACGCACTGAAGTCTTCATAAAGCCTTAACGGTATAACTGCAGTGCATTTAGAAGAATTCCGTAATGCTTCAAATCATTAGTTTAATATATTAAAGTTAATAAAGCTTCTTTAACGCACTGAAGTTAACATAAAGCCATGGCGGCATAACGGCAGTGCATGTAGAAGAATTCCGTAATCTTATATTTAGGTATAAAGTCGATTTTCTTGTATATACACATTTAGCAATCAATATCGAAAATCTTCAAATCATTAGTTTAACATATTTAAGTTAATTAACCTTCATTAACGTAATGAAGGTGATATAAAGCCATGGCGGCATAACGACAGTGCATTTAGAAAAAGTCCGTAATCTTATATTTAAGGTATACGTTCGTTTTTATTGTATATGCACATTTTGCAATCGATATCAAAATGCTTCAAATAACTGGTTTAGCATATTTAAGTTAATTAACCTTCTTTATCTTACTGAAGTTTACAAAAAGCCATAACGACTTAACCGGCAGTATATGTGGCAGAATTCCGTAATCTTATATTTAGGTATAAAGTAGATTTTTTTGTATATACACATTTAGCAATCCATATCGAAATGCTTCAAATCATTAGTTTAACATTATTAAGTTAATTAACCTTCTTTATCTTACTGAAGTTTATATAAAGCCGTAACGGCATAACGGCAGTGTATTTCGAAGAATTCCGTAATCTTATATTTAGATATAAAATCGAATTTGTTGTATATACGCATTTAGCAATCGATATCGAAATTCTTCAAACCATTAGTTTAACATATTTAAAATAATTAACCTTCTTTAACGTAATGAAGGTGATATAAAGCCATGGCGGCCTACAACAGTGCATTTAGAAGAATTCCGTAATCTTATATTTAGGTATGAATTCGATTTTGTTGTAAATATATACGCATTTAGCAATCGATATCGAAATGCTTCAAATAACTGGTTTAGCATATGTAGGTTAATTAACCTTCTTTATCTTACTGACCTTTACATAAAGCCATAACGGCATAACGGCAGTATATTCGGGTGAATTCCGTAAGCTTTTATTTAGGTATAAAATCGATTTTCTTGTACATACACATTTAGCAATCGATATCGAAATGCTCATGTCATAGTTTAACATATTTGAGTAAATTAACCTTCTTTAACGTACTGAAATTTATGTAAAGCCATAAAAGCATAACGGCAGTGCATTTAGAATAATTACGTTATCTTATATTTAGGTATAAAGTCGATTTTCTTGTATATACGCATTTAGCAATCGATATCGACGTGCTTCAAATCATTAGTTTAATATATTTAAGTTAATAAAGCTTCTTTAACGCACTGAAGTTAACATAAAGCCATGGCGGCATAACGGCAGTGCATTTAGAAGAATTCCGTAAGCTTATATTTAGGTATAAAGTCGATTTTTTTGTATATAGACACTTAGCAATCGATATCGAAATGCTTCAAATCATTAGTTTACAATATTTAAGTTAATTAAACATCTTAATTTTACTGAAGTCTACAAAGCCTTAACGGCATAACGGCAGTGCATTTAGAAGAATTCCGTAATCTTATATTTAGGTATAAAGTCGATTTTGTTGTATTTAGACATTTAGCAATCGATATCGAAATGCTTCAAATAATTAGTTTACTATATTTAAGTTAATTAACCCTCTCTGTCTTACTGAAGTCTACATAAAGCCTTAACGGCATAACGGCAGTGCATTTAGAAGAATTCCGTAATCTTATATTTAGGTATAAATTTGATTTTCTTGTATGTACACATTTAGCAAGCGATATCGAAATGCTTCAAATCATTAGTTTAACATATTTAAGTTAATTAACCTCCCTTAGCGTATTGAAGTTGATATAAAGCCATGGCGGCATAACGGCAGTGCATTTAGAAGAAGTCCGTAGTCTTATATTAAGGTATAAAGTCGATTTTCTTGTATATACCCATTTAGCAATCGATATCGAAATGCTTCAAATCATTAGTTTAACATATCTAAGTTAATAAACGTTCTTTAACGCACTGAAGTCTACATAAAGCCTTAAGGGTATAACTGCAGTGCATTCAGAAGAATTCCGTAAACTTCTATTTAGGTATAAAGTCGATTTTGTTGCATATACACATTTAGCAATCGATATCGAGATGCTTCAACTCATTAGTCTAACATATTTGAGTTAATAAACCTTCTTTAACAAACTGAAGTTGGCATAAATCCACGGCGGTATAACGGCAGTGCATGTAGAAGAATTCCGATATCTTATATCTAGGAATAAAGTCGATTTTGTTGTACATATATACACATTTAGCAATCGATATCGAAATGCTTCAAATCATTAGTTTAACATATCTAAGTTAATAAACGTTCTTTAACGCACTGAAGTCTACATAAAGCCTTAAGGGTATAACTGCAGTGCATTCAGACGAATTCCGTTATCTTATATTTAGGTATAAAGTCGATTTTCGTGTATTTACACATTTACCAAGCGATACCGAAATGCTTCAAATCATTACTTTAACATATTTAAGTTAATAAACCTTCTTTAACGATCTGAAGTTGGCATATAGCCACGGCGGTATTACGGCAGTGCATTTAGAAGAATTCCGTAATCTTTTATTTAGGTATAAAGTCGATTTTCTTTATATACACATTTAGATATCGATATCGAAATGCTTCAAATCATTAGTTTAACATATTTAAGTTAATTAACCTTCTTTAACGTATTGAAGGTGATATAAAGCCATGGCGGCATAACGGCAGTGCATTTAGAAGAATTCCGTAATCTTATATTTAGGTATAAATTCGATTTTCTTGTATATACACATTTAGCAAGCGATATCGAAATGCTTCAAATCATTAGTTTAACATATTTAAGTTAATTAACCTCCCTTAGCGTATTGAAGTTGATATAAAGCCATGGCGGCATAACGGCAGTGCATTTAGAAGAAGTCCGTAGTCTTATATTAAGGTATAAAGTCGATTTTCTTTTATTTACACATTTAGCAATCGATATCGAAATGCTTCAAACCATTAGTTTAACATATTTAAAATAATTAACCTTCTTTAACGAACTGGAGTTGGCATAAAGCCATGGCGGCATAACGCTAGTGCATGTAGAAGAATTCCGTAATCTTATATTTAGGTATAAAGTCGATTTTGTTGTATATACTCATTTAGCAATCGATATCGAAATGCTTCAAATCATTAGTTTAATATATTTAAGTTAATAAGGCTTCTTTAACGCACTGAAGTTAACATAAAGCCATGGCGGCATAACGGCAGTGCATGTAGAAGAATTCCGTAATCTTATATTTAGGTATAAAGTCGATTTTGTTGTATATAGACATTTATCCATCGATATCGAAATGCTTCAAATCATTAGTTTACTATATTTAAGTTAAGTAAACATCTTTATTTTACTGAAGTCTACAAAAGCCTTAACGGCATAACGGCAGTGCATTTAGAAGAATTACGTAATCTTATATTTAGGTATAAAGTCGATTTTCGTGTATATACTCATTTAGCAATCGATATCGAAATCCTTTAAATCATTAGTTTAAAATATTTAAGTTAATAAAGCTTCTTTATCCTACTGAAGTTTACAAAAAGCCATAACGGTATAACGGCAGTGCATGTAGAAGAATTCCGTAATCTTATATTTAGGTATAAAGTCGATTTTCTTGTATATACACATTTAGCAATCGATATCGAAATGCTTCAAATCATTAGTTTAACATTTTCAAGTTAATAAACCTTCTTTAACGCACTGACGTCTTCATAAAGCCTTAACGGTATAACTGCAGTGCATTTAGAAGAATTCCGTATTCTTAAATTTAGGTATAAAGTCGATTTTCTTGTATTTACATATTTAGCGATCGATATCGAAATGCTTCAAATCATTAGTTTAACATATTCAAGTTAATTAACCCTCTTTGTCTTACTGAAGTCTACATAAAGCCTTAACGGCATAACGGCAGTGCATTTAGAAGAATTCCGTTATCTTATATTTAGGTATAAATTTGATTTTCTTGTATGTACACATTTAGCAAGCGATATCGAAATGCTTCAAATCATTAGTTTAACATAATTAAGTTAATTAACCTTCTTTAACGTATTGAAGTTGATATAAAGCCATGGCGGCATAACGGCAGTGCATTTAGAAGAAGTCCGTAGTCTTATATTTTGGTATAAAGTCGGCTTTCTTGTATATACACATTTAGCAATCGATAACGAAATGCTTCAAATCATTAGTTTAACATATTTAAGTTAATTAACCTTCTTTTTCTTACTGAAGTTTACATAAAGCCATAACGGTATAACGGCAGTACATTTGGATGAATTCCGTAATCTTATATTAAGGTAAAAAGTCGATTTTGTTGTATATACACATTTAGCAATCGATATCGAAATGCTTCATCTCATAAGTTTAACATATTTAAGTTAATAAACCTTCTTTAACGGTCTGAAGTTGGCATATAGCCATGGCGGCATAACGGCAGTGCATGTAGAAGAATTCCGTAATCTCATATTTAGGTATAAAGTCGATTTTCTTGTATATACACTAGGGTGTCCCTTATTTTCCAAGGTATTCCGATTCTCGATCGCACCCCCTAGAAATATGAGAATAGCCAAAAAACTAATATATACAAAGTTTTAGATCAATCAAAAAAGATTTAGAGGTTGCGCAAAGAGCTTGAAATCCTGAAAAATTACGAATTCTTATATTTTCTTAAATTTAGTCTACCCTACTTCATTTGTTATGTGCGAAAGGTAATTTAACTTGTAATAATAAAAAATATAATATTATTTCTTATGATCTAATTAAAGATGATTTATTATGTGAATCAAATTGTTTTTTATAATCAGTTACAACTTGAAATAAATATTGTTTTTCTTGTTCGTCATTTGTTAGTATTCTATTATATTCTTCCATAAGTTTTACTCCACGTTCTGCTGTGTCGTTAACCACTTTTATATTTATAACAATATCCTTAGCTTTTTGATAGGTTTCTGTATCCCTCCAATAAAGTGGGTCTACCTGCAGAAATTCAGGTGAAATCCCAAACCGTCCAAAAAAATCAATTGTATTTGCTGTTACAAAATCATGTAGTTTTTTTCTTATAAATTCATTGATTTCACTGGATCTTACGTGTACCCTCTTTAAATTTTCCGTTTCCTTGTCGCAGTTGTCGCAGTTGTCGCAGTTGTCGATGTTTTTAAATTTTTCCACAATATTTTGTTTCATGGCTTAAGAAACGTCATCGTCGAATAATTTCAATGCAATACATTCTTCAGACAGGTACCAGAGGTGTTTACAAAATTTTTTTATTGCAATTTCAGAGATTTTTTTATTAACATTTCTATACTCGTGAATTTCTTTAATAAAAGATAAGTCTTGAAGAGGTCCTTTAGACGGATTGGTGCAGTTAAACCAAAGCTTAACGTAGAATCTTATAATAAATGCGCATATACTTGCTAACGAATTCTTTTCATATTCCGTTAGTTTGAACTGTTCACGAAATAAATAGATCTTTAAGCAATATAATGCCTTAGACATCCACCGCGCATGATGAGTGGGACCTGGTACACGAAATTTTATGCCGTTATTTGCTCCTAGACATAAAGACGTCAATTCCAATAATTCCCTACATATAGTCATCTCTAACTATTTTCTTTTTCATCTCTTCCTTACAAAAATTTAAAATAGTATCTATGTTATCATTCAAACGTAATTTTAATTCATTGTTTTGTAGCAAGTCTTTAAAATTGTTTTTATCAATATTTTCCCAATTCTCTTGAAACCGGCGAAACATTTGGACGTCTTTACTTGTATTTACGGGAAAATAACACTCGAAAACCCCTCTCAGCATTATTTCATATATATGATGCCGACAAGGTAGATACAAAAGTTTTCGCTCAAGTTTTTTTTCTAACAACGTTGCAGCTCCTTTTATTACGCCCGTGTTAGTCGATGTCGTGTCAAAACAACAGGCCACAATATGATCCTTCATGTCCCATTCAAACATCAGTCCGTACAACGTATCAGCTATTTCTGAGCCCGTTGCAGCATATAGTTTTGGAGCCCCAATTAAGTGTTCGCCATTCCTGTCAGTAACAACAACTGGAAGTCGTTCCACCTTTTCTCGACCTGTTATTTCCGGAAGGAGTTTTCCATCCCAATGCAAAGTGCCACAGTGTATCTATTTAAAAAAATGCACCATTCAAAATTTGTTCATTCAAGTGCAATATATGTGGGGTTGAGCAACGCTGTGGGGTTGAGCAACGCTGAAACCCTTTTTCGCATAAAGCGCAAGTTTCGAACAACAAACAACACTTGTCGAGTAAACGCGTAGCCGTGCGCATGTGACGGATCTATCTGCAGACAACCGAAAAACACAATTATCAACCTCTTTTTTTCTCTTTTTAAAACTATGTATCTTAATCGTGTAAATGTAAAGTAATCGTAAATCGTTTTTTGTAATATTTATCCGCATTATAAAATAAAAAACTTTTATATTCCAACGTGTGAAACAATAGAAAATCGCAAACGTGAATTTTATTCGAATAAAGGAAAAACTCCTCTGTAAGTGCGTGGGTATAATCCCCACATATTTTGGGGGCTCGGACGGAAAAAAGAAATTTTTTTTTTTTACATGAACCGATAGTGCGAAAAGTATTTGTTTAAATTACCGCATTTATATACGCCGCCGCGAATAAGTTGATCGGTATAATTTTCATTAGAAATCAAAAATTAAAGCGTAAAATAGCAACTATGACGAGTTTGCAAAAATTTGAATTTGTACGAGCGAAGCTGCGTACAGCCCGAAAAGAAAGCATAAACGCTCTGCACAAATTTGTATTCGAAGAAGATGGCGACAGATCGAGCAGGCAACGTTTGCGAGAATTTATAGGATTCCAATTCGACGAAAACGACGACCGCTGCAAACAGAAGTTTGCTTACATCGAAAACAATTTGACGGCCAATGATCTAAATTCAATTTGTAACGTATTGGGTTTAAGTGGCAATGTAGCCGATGTGAAGCTGCATATTTTTCGAAATTTGCAGAATGTGACATTGTTATGTGCTGCAGCAGAAAGCGACGAGAAAAGTGACGACGAAGACGAAGGTGAAGTTGACGACGACAGCGAAAATAATGACGTAGATATTATGCGTAGTTTTGACGAAACAGCAGCGAGTAATATCATTTTCGAATCACCACAACGAACGAATGCGGTAAGCAGCGCGAATAACCAAACGCAGAAGAGAAATGCAGAAAAGAACGTTGAGCTTGGCGAGAGAGCAGTTACAAAAACAACTACATCGGTAGCGCCGACACAAATGTCACGATTTGCAATCAACTTTAGAGACGTCGAAGATTCTGTTCGACATTTTGACGGCAGCGAAAATATTTCTGTTGAAGTATGGTTAAGCGATTTTGAAGAGACAGCAATTTTAATGGGTTGGGATGAACTACAAATGTTTATATTTGCAAAAAAATCATTACGCGGTTTGGCTAAGTTATTTATCCAAAGCGAACGGGGAATAACATCTTGGCAAAAACTAAAATCGGCATTAGCAGAAGAGTTCAAAACAATTGTAAACAGTGCGCAGATACACAAACAACTTACTTGTAGAAAAATAAAAAAGGATGAAAGTGTGCAAGAATATTTTTTGTATATGAAACAATTAGCAATGCGTGGTAACGTTGAAAACAATGCATTGATACAATACGTGATCGATGGTATAAGTGATTTGAATTTAAATAAAACAGTGTTATATGGTGCATCAGACTTAAAACAATTTAAAGAAAAACTAAAAGTGTATGAATCGATTCGGAAAAATAACAAAGAAAGATTTGAAGTGAAATCATATGAAAATAAATTGGCTAAATACGATAGTAAACCCATAACTTGTTTTAATTGTGGTACAAAAGGGCACAAAAGCTCAGAGTGCAAAGACAAAGCGAAGGGCACCAAGTGTTTCCAGTGCAAAAAATTTGGCCATATTTCAAAAGACTGCTCACAAGTTGAAAATAAAAACGAAAAATGTAATACTCGTTTGTGTGCCAAAAGCAGTATTATGAACAAAGAAGTGTTTATCGATCGAAAGAAATACTATTGCTTATTGGATACGGGAAGTAAATTTAATTTAATTACGGATAATGTTTTCAAGTCGCTACGAGAACCTGTGTTGAAAAAAACAAACATTTGCTTAATAGGTTTTGGTGAACGTACGGCAGGTAATAATATCAAACCAATTGGAGAACTTAGTATTGATATAAGTATTGAAAATCAAGATTTTTGTTTAAATTTTTTGGTGGTCCAATTAATGGACATTGACGTAGTGATCGGCGAAGATTTTTGTTTGCAAGCAGATATACAAATAAATCGCGATGGACTTTCTATTCGAAAAATTCCTTATGACAATGTAGAAAACGTTTTTAATATGATGCAAGTGGACTCGGTAGTAGACACTTTTCATATTGATGAAACAAATAGTGTGGAAGCGAAAGAAAAAGTGCGTAATATGGTATGCGAATATAAGCCGAATAAGTGCAAATCAACAAATGTGCAAATGAATATCGTTTTAAGTGATGAAACTCCAATATCGTTTAGACCGCGTAGAATTTCGAACTCTCCGGGTGTTTTCCAAAGACATGTCAATGCAATTTTCCGTGATTTAATGCGTAAGGGGATAGCACTCCCTTACATAGACGACATAATCGTACCAGCCATGAACGAAAATGATGCAGTGCGTAATTTAGAAGAAGTGTTGAATCAGTGTAAAGACTATGGACTTGTAATTAATTGGAAAAAATGTCAATTTTTAAAAAAGCGAGTAGAATTTTTGGGTCATGTGATTGAAAATCAAAAAATTTCACCATCTCCAAGTAAAATCGAAGCTTTAGTTAAGTACCCATTGCCGAAAAATTTAAAACAATTACAAAGTTTCCTGGGTTTAGCCGGATACTTTCGGAAATTTGTACCATCATTTGCGTTAATTTCCAAACCATTATCTGATCTGACGAAACAAGGTAAAAAGTTCCAAATAAATCGAGACGAGATAGCTGCAATTAATTTACTGAAGAAAATTCTGAGCGAAAAACCGGTGTTAGGTATATTCAATCAGAAGTATGAAACTGAAGTTCATACAGACGCTTCCGCTGACGGCTATGGTGCCGTATTACTGCAAAAACTACCAGATGACAACAAATTACATCCAATTTATTACATGAGCAAAAAGACGTCTGAAGCTGAACGTAAGTATTCCAGTTACGAATTAGAAATATTAGCTGTAATAGAAGCGCTGAAAAAGTTTCGAGTGTACCTATTGGGTATACACTTTAAACTAATAACTGATTGTAACGCTTTAACAAAAACACTTGAGAAAAAGGATTTGAATACAAGAGTCGCGCGATGGATCCTTTTTCTGCAAGAATACGATTATAAAGTAGAACATCGATCTGGAAGTCGAATGAGGCACGTTGACGCTCTTAGCCGCAATCCAATAATGATGATAAGCGATAACGATTTTCTTGTTTGCTTACGACGTGCACAAGAACACGACGAAGAACTAAATACGATAAAGCAAATTCTACAAGAAAAACAAAGTTACAACGACTATTTTGAAAAAGGTGGTATTCTTCACAAAATAGTCAACGATATCGAATTATTCGTAGTACCCAAAAGCATGCAAAGAGAGATAATTCGACGCGCTCATGAAAAGGGGCACTTTGCGATTAAAAAAACAAAAGATTTGATTTGTCAAGAATTTTTTATTCCAAAGCTTGAAGAGAAAATAAAAATGCATATCGACAATTGTGTAGCATGCATTGTGTCAAATAGAAAATTGGGTAAAAAAGAAGGTGAATTGCATCCACTTTATAAAGGAGCAAATCCTCTTTACACGTATCACGTAGATTTTCTTGGTCCACAAGAGTCAACCAATAAACTCTATAAACATATATTCGCCGTAATTGATTCGTTTACGAAATTCGCTTGGTTATACCCAACAAAGAGGACTTCATCACACGAAGCTATCAGCCGTTTGAAAATACAAAGTACAACATTCGGAAATCCAATGCACATAATCACAGACCGTGGATCAGCTTTCACGTCTGACGATTTTCGGCGTTATTGTGAAGACGAGAACATTGAACATGTTAAAATAACGACTGGTTTGCCGCGCGCCAATGGTCAAATAGAGCGACTAAACACGATTATTATTAATGTTTTAACGAAACTAAGCAAGAATGATCCGACTAAATGGTACAAATTCACAGACAGAGTACAACAAGTAATAAATTCCACTTACAACAGAAGTATTGACATGACACCTTTCGAATTATTAACGGGCGTTAAAATGCGTACAGCTGACGACTTAAACATCAAACAACTCATCGAAGAAGAAATAAGGTCACAACTCCAAGAAGGAAGAGACGAAATACGACAACATGCAAAAGAATAAATATTGAAGATCCAAGCTGAAAACAAAAAGACATATAACCTTAGACGCAAAGAAGCTAACCAATATGCAATAAACGATCTAGTCGCCGTGAAGAGGACGCAATTTGGTGGTGGTCTCAAATTAAAACCAAAATATTTGGGCTCATACCAAATTACTAAAGTCAAAGCTAATAATACCTACGATGTTAAAAAAGTTGGCGTAACCGAAGGTCCAAATCGAACGACGACTTGTGCAGAATTTATGAAGCCATGGTCAGATTTTCATAACGAAGACAACGGCGTATTTGAGGTCGAAAACAATGCAGGATGGCCGAGTTGTGGGGTTGAGCAACGCTGTGGGGTTGAGCAACGCTGAAACCCTTTTTCGCATAAAGCGCAAGTTTCGAACAACAAACAACACTTGTCGAGTAAACGCGTAGCCGTGCGCATGTGACGGATCTATCTGCAGACAACCGAAAAACACAATTATCAACCTCTTTTTTTCTCTTTTTAAAACTATGTATCTTAATCGTGTAAATGTAAAGTAATCGTAAATCGTTTTTTGTAATATTTATCCGCATTATAAAATAAAAAACTTTTATATTCCAACGTGTGAAACAATAGAAAATCGCAAACGTGAATTTTATTCGAATAAAGGAAAAACTCCTCTGTAAGTGCGTGGGTATAATCCCCACATATATGTAGATGTAATGTATATTTTTTTAAATAAAAAATTTCAAGGGATATACATATGTATGTAAGAAAATTTGTTTGGGAGTTTTATTACCCGAATACCGCGATTCAATGATCTAATCCGTACACGACTTACCATGAGGTTTTCTTTGTTGTTTTCTGATTTTTTTAACCGATTTAAATGCCTTTGGCGCTGCAATGATGTACGGTTTATTATAAGTTCATTTATATTATGTCCTAGTACTTCAGCAACGGCAGTGACAATATGCATTGCTGAACGATCACTAATTTTGCATTTATCTAGGGCAGATATGACTCTTTCAGTGAAGACGTCCTTCGTTCCTCGATTTTTGATGGAAGTGGAGCATGATGGATGAGAATCTTCTTCCATCTCACTTTCCAAACTTGTATGCACATCATCACTGTCTGAAAACAATTCTCCTGCTACAAATACATAAATGTCACCCCATTCAAATTGCAGTTTCATTCAAATACATACCTTCTGTGTTAATTGCCTCAATTTCGTTCTCCATATTTTCTACCACTCGTATCTTTCTTCTCATTTGTTATTCTAAAATCGCTGCCTTTCTTTTCTCTTTCTGGGCAGTTTTGGTATCAACAACGCCAATGCATCCCGGTCGCCCCTTTTTTCGTTGATTTATCAAAAACTTTTTGTCGGTGTCAATTTTAATTAGTTGTAATGCTTTAGCATGAGCAATATCAAATAAATCATCTAACATTTCACTAAATTGCTTTACTTTTTGATTTTTTTTTCACTAGACCGATTTTTACTTTTTCCAATAGCTTGCCATTCTCTATGCATATTTTCCAACTTGTCAATGCAGTGTTTTTCATCTCTAATTGGAATTTTTGCTTTTTCCCAAAATACGAAAACTTCTTTTATAGTCAATCTAGCACTCTTACGAATTGATAATTTCACTATGTTATGATTATGAAAAAAACTGATAACACTTGTTTATTTGATGGTAGTTTTGCACCAAGAATTTGAGAGCTTGACGTTCCATTTAAGTAAATTTTCGACAGAAAATTATATTCACTTATTTTTATAATATTTTTCAAATTAAATTGTCTACACGCCACGATTTCTCTGTACACACTTTTGCGACTACGTTAGCACACTAGCTTTTAGCAATACAGAATATAAATTTTAATAACATTAGAACCGTTATAACGGTATATCACGAGCATGCGACGCTTGAGAGTGCACGTGCAACACATTTAATTTACTTTCATATTTATATTTCTGTAACTCTATCGTCAATCGACCGATTTTTAAGATTGTAGTAATTTTAGAAAGGTAATAAAATGCAGATCTTATTACGGTATGGAAAACCAGTAAGGGATAGTGTAGCTTTGAAATATGGAAGTCTGAGACATAAAAATGGCAAAAATTCTTAATTTTTCAGGATTTCAAGCTCCTTGCGCAACCTCTAAACCTTTTTTGATTGACCCAAAACTTTGTATATACTAGTTTTTGGGCTATTCGCATATTTCTAGGGGGTGCGATCGAGAATCCAGAAACTTTTTCTTCCTCCATACAACTAAGGGCCACCCTAATATACACATTAAGCTATCGATATCGAAATGCTTCAAATCATTAGATTAACATATTAAGATAATAAACGCTTTTTAGCTTACTGAAGTCTACATAAAGCCTTAACGGTATAACGCCAGTGCATTTAGAAGAATTCCGTAAAGTTATAATTTTATGTTTAGGTATAAAGTCGATTTTCTTTTATTTACACATTTAGCAATCGATATCGAAATGCTTCAAACCATTAGTTTAACATATTTAAAATAATTAACATTCTTTAACGAACTGAAGTTGGCATAAAGCCATGGCGGCATAACGCTAGTGCATGTAGAAGAATTCCGTTATCTTATATTTAGGTATAAATTCGATTTTCTTGTATATACACATTTAGCAAGCGATATCGAAATGCTTCAAATCATTAGTTTAACATATTTAAGTTAATTAACCTTCTTTATCCTACTGAAGTTTACATAAAGCCATAACGGTATAACGGCAGTGCATTTGGAAGAATTCCGTAATCTAATATTTAGGTATAAAGTCGATTTTGTTGTATATACACATTAAGCAATCGATATCGAGATGCTTCGACTCATTAGCTTAACATATTTAAATTAATAAACCTTCTTTAACGATCTGAATTTTGCATATAGCCACGGCGGTATTACGGCAGTGCATTTAGAAGAACTCCGTAATCTCCTATTTAGGTATAAAGTCGATTTTCTTGTATTTACATATTAAGCAATCGATATCGACATGCTTCAAATCATTAGTTTAACATATTTAAGTTAATTAACACTCTCTATCTTACTGAATTCTACATAAAGCCTTAACGGCATAACGGCAGTGCATTTAAAAGAATTCCGTACTCTTATATTTAGGTATAAAGTCGATTTTGTTGTATATACACATTTAGCAATCGAAATCGAGATGCTTCAACTCATTGGTTTAACATATTTAAGTTAATAAACCTTCTTTAACGAACTGAAGTTGGAATAAAGCCATGGCGGCATAACGGCAGTGCATGTAGAAGAAATCCGTTATCTTATATTTAGGTATAAAGTCGATTTTGTTGTATATACACATTTAGCAATCGATATCGAGATGGTTCAACTCATTAGCTTAACATATTTAAGTTAATAAACCTTCTTTAACGATCTGAAGTTGGCATATAGCCACGGCGGCATTACGGCAATGCATGTAGAAGAATTCCGTAATCTTTTATTTAGGTATAAAGTCGATTTTCTTTTATATACACATTTAGATATCGATATCGAAATGCTTCAAATCACTAGTTTAAAATATTAATTTAATAAACATTTTTTAGCTTACTGAAGTCTACATAAAGCCTTAACGGTATAACGGCAGTGCATTTAGAAGAATCCCGTTATCTTATACTTAGGTATAAATTCGATTTTCTTGTATATACACATTTAGCAAGCGATATCGAAATGCTTCAAATCATTAGTTTAAAATATTTAAGTTAATTAACCTTCTTTAACGTATTGAAGTTGATATAAAGCCTTGGCGGCATAACGGCAGTGCATGTAGAATAATTCCGTAATGTTATAATTTTATATTTAGGTATAAAGTCGATTTTCTTGCATTTGCACATTTAGCAATCGATATCGAAATGCTTTAAACTATTAGTTTAACATATTTAAAATAATTAACCTTTTTTAGCGTAATGAAAGTGATATAAAGCCATGGCGGCATAACGACAGTACCTGTGGAAGAATTCCGTAATCTTATATTTAGGTATAAAGTCGATTTTCTTGTATATATACATTTCGCAATCGATATCGAAATGCTTCAAATCATGGGTTTAACATATTTAAGTAAATTAATCCTCTTTTTCTTACTGAAGTCTACAAAAGCCTTAACGGCATAACGGCAGTGCATTTGGAAGAGTTCCGTAATCTTATATTTAGGTATTAAGTCGATTTTATTGTATATACGCATTTAGCAATCGACATCGAAAAGCTTCAAATCATGAGTTTAACATATTTAAGATAATTAACCGTCTTTATCTTACTGAAGTCTACAAAAGCCTTAACGGCATAACGGAAGTGCATTTAGAAGAATTCCGTAATCCTCTATTTAGGTATAAAATCGATTTTTTTGTATATACTCATTTAGCAATCCATATCGAAATGCTTCGAATCATTAGTTTAACATATTTAAGTTAATTAACCCTCTTTATCTTACTGAAGTCTACAAAAGCCTTAACGGCATAACGGCAGTGCATTTCGAAGAATTCCGTAATCTTATATTTAGGTATAAAGTCGATTGTCTTGTATATACACATTTAGCAACCGATATCGAAATGCTTCAAATCATTAGTTTAACATATTTAAGTAAATTAATCCTCTTATTCTTAATGAAGTCTATAAAAGCCTTAACGGCATAACGGCAGTGCATTTAGAAGAACTACGTAGTCTTATATTTGGGTATGAATTCGATTTTCTTCTATATATCCATTTAGCAGTCGATATCAAAATGCTTCAAATCATTAGTGTAACATATTTAAGTTAATAAACCTTCTTTAACGTATTGAAGGTGATACAAAGCCATGGCGGCATAACGACAGTACATTTGGAAGAATTCCGTAATCTTTTATTTAGGTATAAAGTCGATTTTCTTGTATATACACATTTAGCAATCGATATCGAAATGCTTCAAATCATTACTTTAACATATTTAAGTAAATTAATCCTCTTTTTCTTACTGAAGTCTGCAAAAGCCTTAACGGCATAACGGCAGTGCATTTGGAAGAGTTCCGTAATCTTATATTCAGGTATTAATTCGATTTTGTTGTATATACGTATTTAGCAGTCGACATCGAAATGCTTCAAATCATGAGTTTAACATATTTAAAATAATTAACTCTCTTTATTTTACTGAAGTCTACAAAAGCCTTAACGGCATAACGGCAGTGCATTTAGAAGAATTCCGTAATCTTATATTTAGGTATAAAGTCGATTTTCTTGTATATACCCATTTAGCAATCCATATCGAAATGCTTCGAATCATTAGTTTAACATATTTAAGTTAATTAACCCTCTTTATCTTACTCAAGTCTACAAAAGCCTTAACGGCATAACGGCAGTGCATTTCGAAGAATTCCGTAATCTTATATTTAGGTATAAAGTCGATTTTCTTGTATATACTCATTTAGCAATCGATATCGAAATGCTTCAAATCGTTAGTTTAACATATTTAAGTTAATTAACCTTCTTTAACGTAATGAAGGTGATAT
Organism: Bactrocera correcta; assembly: GCA_027475135.1. Classification (NCBI taxonomy): domain Eukaryota; kingdom Metazoa; phylum Arthropoda; class Insecta; order Diptera; family Tephritidae; genus Bactrocera; species Bactrocera correcta. The sequence goes on along the minus strand of JAPZAG010001443.1, from coordinate 6,101 downwards.
AAAGCCATGGCAGCTTAACGACAGTGCATTTGGAAGAATTCCGTAATCTTATATTTAGGTATAAAGCCGATTTTGCTGTATATACGCATGTAGCAATCGATATCGAAATCCTTCAAATCATTAGATTAACATATTTAAGTTAGTTAACCTTCTTTAACGTAATGAAGGTGATATAAAGCCATAACGGCATAATGGGAGTGTATTTCGATGAATTCCGTAATCTTATATTTAGGTATAAAGTCGACTTTCTTGTATATACTCATTTAGCAATCGATATCGAAATGCTTCAAATCATTGGTTTAAAATATTTAAGTTCATAAACCTTCTTTAACGAACTGAAGTTGGCATAAAGCAATGGCGGCATAACAGCAGTGCATTTAGAAGAATTCCGTAATCTTATATTTAGGTATAAAGTCGATTTTCTTGTACATACACATTTAGCAATCGATATCGAGATGCTGTAAATCATTAGTTTAACATTTTTAAGTTAATTAGCCTTCTTTAACGTAATGAAGGTGATATAAAGCCATGGCGGCATAACGACAGTACATTTGGAAGTATTCCGTAATCTTATGTTTAGATATGAATTCGATTTTCTTTTATATACACATATAGCTATCGATATCGAAATGCTTCAAATAACTGGTTTAACATATTTAAGTTAATAAACCTTCTTTAACGAACTGAACATAAATCCATAACGGCATAACGGCAGTGCATCTAGAATAATTCCGTTATCTTGTATTAATGTATAAAGTCGATTTTGTTGTATATACACATTTAGCAATCGATATCGAAATGCTTCAAATCATTAGTTTAGCATATTTAAGTTAACTAATCTTCTTTAACGAACAGAAGTTGGCGTAAAGCCATGGCGGCACAACGGCAGTGCATTTAGAAGAATTCCGTAATCTTATATTTATGTATAAAGTCGATTTTCTTATATATACACATTTAGCAATCGATATCGAAATGCTTCAAATCATTAGTTTAGCATATTTAAGTTAATTAATCTTCTTTAACGAACGCAAGTTGGCTTAAAACCTTGGCGGCATAACGGCAGTGCATTTAGAAGAATTCCGTAATCTTATATTTAGGTATAAAGTCGATTTTCTTGTATATACACATTTAGCAATCGATATCGAGATGGTTCAACTCATTAGTTTAACATATTTAAGTTAATAAACCTTCTTTAACGATCTGAAGTTTGCATATAGCCATGACGGCATAACGGCAGTGCATGTAGAAGAATTCCGTAATCTTATATTTGGGTATAAAGTCGATTTTCTTGTATATACACATATAGCTATCGATATCGAAATGCTTCAAATCATTAGTTTAACATATTTAAGTTAATAAACCTTCTTTATCGAACGCAAGTTGGCTTAAAACCTTGGCGGCATAACGGCAGTGCATTTAGAAGAATTCTGTAATCTTATATTTAGGTATAAAGTCGATTTTCTTGTATATACACATTTAGCAATCGATATCGAGATGGTTCAACTCATTAGTTTAACATATTTAAGTTAATAAACCTTCTTTAACGATCTGAAGTTTGCATATAGCCATGACGGCATAACGGCAGTGCATGTAGAAGAATTCCGTTAGGTTATATTTAGGTATAAATTCGATTTTCTTGTATATACACATTTAGCAATCGATAACGAAATGCTTCAAATCATTAGTTTAACATATTTAAGTTAATAAACCTTCTTTAACGATCTGAAGTTTGCATATAGCCATGACGGCATAACGGCAGTGCATGTAGAAGAATTCCCTAATCTTATATTTAGGTATAAAGTCGATTTTCTTGTATATACACATTTAGCTATCGATATCGAGATGGTTCAACTCATTAGTTTAACATATTTAAGTTAATAAACCTTCTTTAACGATCTGAAGTTTGCATATAGCCATGACGGCATAACGGCAGTGCATGTAGAAGAATTCCGTTAGGTTATATTTAGGTATAAATTCGATTTTCTTGTATATACACATTTAGCAATCGATAACGAAATGCTTCAAATCATTAGTTTAACATATTAAGTTAATAATCTTTTTTTAGCTTACCGAAGTCTACATAAAGCCTTAAGGGTAGAACGGCAGTGCATTTAGAAGAATTCCGTAATGTTATAATTTTATATTTAGGTATAAAGTCGATTTTCTTGTATTTACACATTTAGCCATCGATATCGAAATGCTTCAAATCATTAGTTTAACATATTTAAGTTGATAAACCTTCTTTAACGCACTGACGTCTTCATAAGGCCTTAACGGTATAACTGCAGTGCATTTAGAAGAATTCCGTATTCTTATATTTAGGTATAAAGTCGATTTTCTTGTATATACACATTTAGCTATCGATATCGAGATGGTTCAACTCATTAGTTTAACATATTTAAGTTAATAAACCTTCTTTAACGATCTGAAGTTTGCATATAGCCATGACGGCATAACGGCAGTGCATGTAGAAGAATTCCGTTAGGTTATATTTAGGTATAAATTCGTTTTTCTTGTATATACACATTTAGCAATCGATAACGAAATGCTTCAAATCATTAGTTTAACATATTAAGTTAATAATCATTTTTTAGCTTACCGAAGTCTACATAAAGCCTTAACGGTATAACGGCAGTGCATTTAGAAGAATTCCGTAATGTTATAATTTTATATTTAGGTATAAAGTCGATTTTCTTGTATTTACACATTTAGCCATCGATATCGAAATGCTTCAAATCATTAGTTTAAAATATTTAAGTTAATTAACCTTCTTTAACGTATTGAAGTTGATATAAAGCCTTGGCGGCATAACGGCAGTGCATGTAGAAGAATTCCGTAATGTTATAATTTTATATTTAGGTATAAAGTCGATTTTCTTGCATTTGCACATTTAGCAATCGATATCGAAATGCTTTAAACTATTAGTTTAACATATTTAAAATAATTAACCTTTTTTAGCGTAATGAGAGTGATATAAAGCCATGGCGGCATAACGACAGTACCTGTGGAAGAATTCCGTAATCTTATATTTAGGTATAAAGTCGATTTATACATTTCGCAATCGATATCGAAATGCTTCAAATCATGGGTTTAACGTATTTAAGTAAATTAATCCTCTTTTTCTTACTGAAGTCTACAAAAGCCTTAACGGCATAACGGCAGTGCATTTGGAAGAGTTCCGTAATCTTATATTTAGGTATTAAGTCGATTTTATTGTATATACGCATTTAGCAATCGACATCGAAATGCTTCAAATCGTGAGTTTAACATATTTAAGATAATTAACCGTCTTTATCTTACTCAAGTCTACAAAAGCCTTAACGGCATAACGGAAGTGCATTTAGAAGAATTCCGTAATCCTCTATTTAGGTATAAAATCGATTTTTTTGTATATACTCATTTAGCAATCCATATCGAAATGCTTCGAATCATTAGTTTAACATATTTAAGTTAATTAACCCTCTTTATCTTACTGAAGTCTACAAAAGCCTTAACGGCATAACGGCAGTGCATTTCGAAGAATTCCGTAATCTAATATTTAGGTATAAAGTCGATTGTCTTGTATATACACATTTAGCAACCGATATCGAAATGCTTCAAATCATTAGTTTAACATATTTAAGTAAATTAATCCTCTTATTCTTAATGAAGTCTATAAAAGCCTTAACGGCATAACGGCAGTGCATTTAGAAGAACTACGTAGTCTTATATTTGGGTATGAATTCGATTTTCTTCTATATATCCATTTAGCAGTCGATATCGAAATGCTTCAAATCATTAGTGTAACATATTTAAGTTAATAAACCTTCTTTAACGTATTGAAGGTGATACAAAGCCATGGCGGCATAACGACAGTACATTTGGAAGAATTCCGTAATCTTTTATTTAGGTATAAAGTCGATTTTCTTGTATATACACATTTAGCAATCGATATCGAAATGCTTCAAATCATTAGTTTAACATATTTAAGTAAATTAATCCTCTTTTTCTTACTGAAGTCTACAAAAGCCTTAACGGCATAACGGCAGTGCATTTGGAAGAGTTCCGTAATCTTATATTCAGGTATTAAGTCGATTTTGTTGTATATACGTATTTAGCAGTCGACATCGAAATGCTTCAAATCATGAGTTTAACATATTTAAAATAATTAACTCTCTTTATTTTACTGAAGTCTACAAAAGCCTTAACGGCATAACGGCAGTGCATTTAGAAGAATTCCGTAATCTTATATTTAGGTATAAAGTCGATTTTCTTGTATATACCCATTTAGCAATCCATATCGAAATGCTTCGAATCATTAGTTTAACATATTTAAGTTAATTAACCCTCTTTATCTTACTCAAGTCTACAAAAGCCTTAACGGCATAACGGCAGTGCATTTCGCAGAATTCCGTAATCTTATATTTAGGTATAAAGTCGATTTTCTTGTATGTACACATTTAGCAATCGATATCGAGATGGTTCAACTCATTAGTTTAACATATTTAAGTTAATAAACCTTCTTTAACGATCTGAAGTTGGTTAAAGCCATGGCGGCATAACGGCACTGCATTTGGATGAATTCCGTAGTCTTATATGTAGGCATAAAGTCGATATTGTTGTATATACAAATTGTAGCATTAGTTTAACATATTTAAGTGAACTAACCTGGAGTGTTTTCATCCATCCGGACAACATGACCTAGCCAGCGTAGCCGCTGTCTTTTAATTCGCTGAACTATGTCAATGTCGTCGTATATCTCGTACAGCTCATCGTTCCATCGAATGCGATATTCGCCGCGGCCAACGCGCAAAGGACCATAAATCTTTCGCAGAACCTTTCTCTCGAAAACTCTTAAGTTCGACTCATCGGTTGTTGTCATCGTCCAGGCCTCTGCACCGTATAGCAGGACGGGAATTATGAGCGACTTATAGAGTTTGGTTTTTGTTCGTCGAGAGAGGACTTTACTTTTCAATTGCCTACTCAGTCCGAAGTAGCACCTGTTGGCAAGAGTAATCCTGCGTTGGATTTCCAGGCTGACATTGTTGGTGGTGTTTAAGCTGGTTCCAAGATAGACGAAATTATCTACAACTTCAGAGTTATGACTGTCAACAGTGACGTGGGAGCCAAGTCGCGAGTGCGACGACTGTTTGTTTGATGACAGGAGATATTTCGTCTTGCCCTCGTTCACTGCCAGACCCACTTGTGTTGCTTCCTTGTTAAGTCTGGAGAAAGCAGAACTAACGGCGCGGGTGTTGAGGCCGATTATATCAATATCATCGGCATACGCTAGTAGCTGTACACTCTTATAAAAGATTGTACCTGCTCGATTCAGTTCTGCAGCTCGAATAATTTTCTCCAGAAGAAGATTGAAAAAGTCGCACGATAGGGAGTCGCCTTGTCTGAAACCTCGTTTGGTATCGAACGGCTCGGAGAGGTCCTTCCCGATCCTGACGAAGCCTTGAGTGCTGCTCAGCGTCAGTTTACACAGCCGTATTAGTTTTGCGGGGATACCAAATTCAGACATCGCGGCATAGAGGCAGCTCCTTTTCGTGCTGTCGAAAGCAGCTATGAAATCGACGAAGAGGTGGTGTGTGTCGATTCTCCTTTCACGGGTCTTTTCCAAGATTTGGCGCATCGTGAATATCTGGTCGGTTGTTGATTTGCCAGGTCTAAAGCCACACTGATAAGGTCCAATCAGTTTGTTGACGGTGGGCTTTAATCTTTCAATACGCTCGACAGAACCTTATATGCGATGTTGAGGAGGCTAATCCCACGGTAGTTGGCGCAGATTGTGGGGTCTCCTTTTTTATGTATTGGGCATAGCACACTTAAATTCCAATCGTTGGGCATGCTTTCGTCCGACCATATTTTACAAAGAAACTGATGCATGCTCCTTACCAGTTCTTCGCCGCCGTGTTTGAATAGCTCGGCCGGCAATCCGTCGGCCCCTGCCGCTTTGTTGTTCTTCAGGCGGGCAATTGCAATCGAACCTCTTCATGGTCGGGCAATGGAACGTCTGCTCCATCGTCATCGATTGGGGAAGCGGGTTCGCCTTCTCCTGGCGTTGTACGTTCACTGCCATTCAGCAGGCTGGAGAAGTGTTCCCTCCATAATTTAAG
>JAPZAG010001441.1:0-31460 GCA_027475135.1 Bactrocera correcta | reverse complement strand
AAGTTTGCATATAGCCATGACGGCATAACGGCAGTGCATGTAGAAGAATTCCGTAATCTTATTTTTAGGTATAAAGTTGATTTTCTTGTATATACACATTTAGCTATCGATATCGAAATGCTTCAAATCATTAGTTTAACATATTTAAGTTAATAAACCTTCTTTAACGCACTGAAGTCTACATAAAGCTTTAACGGTATAACTGCAGTGCATTTAGAAGAATTCCGTAATCTTATATTAAGGTATAAAGTCGATTTTCTTGTATTTACATATTTAGCAATCGATATCGAAATGCTTCAAATCATTAGTTTAACATATTTAAGTTAACAAACCTTCTTTAACGAACTGAAGTTGACATAAAGCCATGGCGGATTAACGGCAGTGCATTTGGAAGAATTCCGTTATCCTATGTTTAGGTATAAAGTCAAGTTTCTTGTACATTAAGCAATCGATATCGAAATGCTTAAAATCATTAGTTTAACATATTTAAGTTAAATTACCTTCTTTAACCTACCGAAGGTGACATGAAGCCATGGCGGCATAACGGCATTGCAGTTAGACGAATTCCATAATCTTATATTTAGGTATAAAGTCGATTTTCTTGTATATACTCATTTAGCAATCGATATCGAAATGCTTCAAAATATTAGTTTAACATATTTAAGTTAATTAACCCTCTTTTTCATACTGAAGTCTACAAAAGCCTTAACGGTATAACGGCAGTGCATGTAGAAGAATTCCGTTATCTTTTGTTTAGGTATAAAGTGGATATTGTTGTACATACACATATAGCAATCTATATCGAAATGCTTCAAATCATTAGTTTTACATTTTCAAGTTATTTATAATAAACCTTCTTTAACGCACTGAAGTTTAAAAAAAGCCTTAACGGTATAACTGCAGTGCATTTAAAAGAATGGCGTAATCTAATATTTAGGTACAAAGTCGATTTTATTGTATTTATACATTTAGCAATCGATATCGAAATGCTTCAAATCATAAGTTTAACATATTTAAGTTAATTATTCCCCTCTATCTTACTGAAGTCTACATAAAGCCTTAAGGGCATAACGACAGTACATTTGGAAGAATTCCGTAATCTTATATTTAGGTATATGTAAAGTCGATTTTCTTGTATATACACATTTAGCAATCGATATCGAAATGCTTCAAATCATTAGTTTTACATTTTCAAGTTATTTATAATAAACCTTCTTTAACACACTGAAGTCTACATAAAGCCTTAACAGTATAACTGCAGTGCATAAAGTCGATTTTCTTGTATATATGCATTTAGAAATCGATATCGAAATGCTTCAAATCATTAGTTTAACATATTTAAGTTATCAAACCTTCTTTAAAGAACTGAAGTTGACATAAAGCCATGGCGGATTAACGGCAGTGCATTTGGAAGAATTCCGTTATCCTATGTTTAGGTATAAAGTCAAGTTTCTTGTACTAGCACATTTAGCAATCGATATCGAAATGCTTCAAATCATTAGTTTAACATATTTAAGTTAATAAACCTTCTTTAACGTATTGAAGGTGATACAAAGCCATGGCGGCATAACGACAGTACATTTGGAACAATTCCGTAATCTTATATTTAGGTATAAAGTCGATTTTCTTGTATATACACATTTAGTAATCGATATCGAAATGCTTCAAATCATTAGTTTAACATATTTAAGTTAATTATCCTTCTTTTTATTACTGAAGTTTACATAAAGCCATAACGGTATAACGGCAGTGCATTTGGAAGAATTCCGTAATCTTATATTTAGGAATAAAGTCGATTTTTTGTGTATACACATTTAGCAATCGATATCGAGATGGTTCAACTCATTAGTTTAACATATTTAAGTTAATATACCTTCTTTAATGATCAGAAGTTTGCATATAGCCATGATGGCATAACGGCAGTGCATGTAGAAGAATTCCGTAATCTTATATTTAGGTATAAAGTTGATTTTCTTGTATATACACATTTAGCTATCGATATCGAAATCATTAGTTTAACATATTTAAGTTAATAAACCTTCTTTAACGCACTGAAGTCTACATAAAGCTTTAACGGTATAACTGCAGTGCATTTAGAAGAATTCCGTAATCTTATATTAAGGTATAAAGTCGATTTTCTTGTATTTACATATTTAGCAATCGATATCGAAATGCTTCAAATCATTAGTTTAACATATTTAAGTTAACAAACCTTCTTTAACGAACTGAAGTTGACATAAAGCCATGGCGGATTAACGGCAGTGCATTTGGAAGAATTCCGTTATCCTTTGTTTAGGTATAAAGTCAAGTTTCTTGTACATTTAGCAATCGATATCGAAATGCTTCAAATCATTAGTTTAACATATTTAAATTAAATTACCTTCTTTAACCTACCGAAGGTGACATGAAGCCATGGCGGCATAACGGCATTGCAGTTAGAAGAATTCCATAATCTTATATTTAGGTATAAAGTCGATTTTCTTGTATATTCTCATTTAGCAATCGATATCGAAATGCTTCAAAATATTAGTTTAACATATTTAAGTTAATTAACCCTCTTTTTCATACTGAAGTCTACAAAAGCCTTAACGGCATAACGGCAGTGCATGTAGAAGAATTCCGTTATCTTTTATTTAGGTATAAAGTGGATATTGTTGTACATACACATATAGCAATCTATATCGAAATGCTTCAAATCATTAGTTTTACATTTTCAAGTTATTTATAATAAACCTTCTTTAACGCACTGAAGTTTACATAAAGCCTTAACGGTATAACTGCAGTGCATTTAAAAGAATTGCGTAATCTAATATTTAGGTACAAAGTCGATTTTATTGTATTTATACATTTAGCAATCGATATCGAAATGCTTCAAATCATAAGTTTAACATATTTAAGTTAATTATTCCCCTCTATCTTACTGAAGTCTACATAAAGCCTTAAGGGCATAACGGCAGTGTGTTTAGAAGAATTCCGTAATCTTATATTTAGGTATATGTATATTCGATTTTCTTGTATATACACATTTAGCAATGGATATCGAAATGCTTCAAATTATTAGTTTTACATTTTCAAGTTATTTAAAATAAACCTTATTTAACACACTGAAGTCTACATAAAGCCTTAACGGTATAACTGCAGTGCATTAAGAAGAATTCCGTAATCTTATATTAAGGTATAAAGTCGATTTTCTTGTATTTACATTTTTAGCAATTGATATCGAAATGCTTCAAATCATAAGTTTAACATATATATGTTAATTAACCAACTTTTACGTATTGAAGGTGAAATAAAGCCATGGCGGCAAAACGACGGTAATTTGGAAGAATTCCGTGATCTTATATTTAGGAATAAAGTCGATTTTCTTGTATATTTGCATTTAGAAATCGATATCGAAATGCTTCAAATCATTACTTTAACATATTTAAGTTAACAAACCTACTTTAACGAACTGAAGTTGACATAAAGCCATGGCGGATTAACGGCAGTGCATTTGGAAGAATTCCGTAATCTTATATCTGGGTATAAAATCGATTTTCTTGTATATTCTCATTTAGCAATCGATATCGAAATGCTTCAAAATATTAGTTTAACATATTTAAGTTAATTAACACTCTTTTTCATACTGAAGTCTACAAAAGCCTTAACGGCATAACGGCAGTGCATGTAGAAGAATTCCGTTATCTTTTATTTAAGTACAAAGTCGATATTGTTCAATATACACATTTAAAAATCGATATCGAAATGCTTCAAATCATTAGTTTAACATATTTAAGTTAATTAACCTTCTTTATCTTACTGAAGATTACATAAAGCCATAACGGCATAACGGCAGTGCATTTGGAAGAATTCCGTAGACTTACATTTAGGCTTAAAGTTGATTTTCTTGTACATACACATTTTGTAATCGATATCGAAATGCTTCAAATAACTGGTTTAACATATTTAAGTTAATTAACCTTCTTTATCTTACTGAAGTTTACATAAAGCCATAACGGCATAACGGCAGTGCATTTGGAAGAATTCCGTAGACTTATATTTAGGCTTAAAGTCGATTTTTTTGTACATACACATTTAGCAATCGATACCGAAATGCTTCAAATCATTAGTTAAACATATTTAAGTTACTTAACCCTCTTTTTCTTACTGAAGTCTGCAAAAGCCTTAACGGCATAACGGCAGTGCATTAAGAAGAATTACGTAATCTTATATTTAGGTATGAATTCGATTTTCTTGTACATACTCATTTAGCAATCGATATCGAAATGCTTCAAATCATTAGTTTAACATATTTAAGTTAATAAACCCTCTTTTTCATACTGAAGTCTACAAAAGCCTTAACGGCATAACGGCAGTGCATTTAGAAGAATTTTATAATCTTATATTTAGGTATAAAGTCGATTTTCTTGTATATACTCATTTAGCAATCGATATCGAAATGCTTCAAATCATTAGTTTTACATTTTCAAGTTATTTATAATAAACCTTCTTTAACGCACTGAAGTTAACATAAAGCCATGGCGGTATAACTGCAGTGCATTTAAAAGAATTCCGTAATCTTATATTTAGGTACAAAGTCGATTTTTTTGTATGTACATATTTAGCAATCGATATCGAAATGCTTCAAATCATAAGTTTAACATATTTAAGTTAATTATTCCCCTCTATCTTACTGAAGTCTACATATAGCCTTAACGGCATAACGGCAGTGCGTTTAGAAGAATTCCGTTATCTTATATTTAGGTATAAATTCGATTTTCTTGTATATACACATTTAGCAAGCGATATCGAAATGTTTCAAATCATTAGTTTAACATATTTAAGTTATTTAACCTTCTGTAACATATTATAGTTGATATAAAGCCATGGCGGCATAACGGCAGTGCATGTAGAAGAATTCCGTAATCTTATATTCAGGTATAAAGTCGATTTTCTTGTATTTACATTTTTAGCAATTGATATCGAAATGCTTCAAATCATTAGTTTAACATATTTATGTTAATTAACCAACTTTTACGTATTGAAGTTGAAATAAAGCCATGGCGGCAAAACGACGGTAATTTGGAAGAATTCCGTGATCTTATATTTAGGAATAAAGTCGATTTTCTTGTATATTTGCATTTAGAAATCGATATCGAAATGCTTCAAATCATTACTTTAACATATTTAAGTTAACAAACCTACTTTAACGAACTGAAGTTGACATAAAGCCATGGCGGATTAACGGCAGTGCATTTGGAAGAATTCCGTTATCCTATGTTTAGGTATAAAGTCAAATTTCTTGTACTAGCACATTTAGCAATCGATATCGAAATGCTTCAAATCATTAGTTTAACATATTTAAGTTAAATAACCTTCTCTAACCTACGGAAAGTGACATGAAGCCATGGTGGCATAACGGCGGTGCATGTAGAATAATTCCGTAATTTTATATTTAGGTATAAAATCGATTTGTTCTATAAACACATTTGGCAATCGATATCGAAATGCTTGAGATCACTAGTTTAACATATTTAAGTTAATTCACCCTATTTATCTTCCTGAAGTTTACCTAAAGCCTTAACGGCATAACGGCAGTGCATTTAGAAGAATTCCGTTATCTAATATTTAGGTAAAAAGTCGATTTTCTTGTATATACTCACTTAGCAATCGATATCGAAATGCTTCAAATCATTATTTTAACATATTTAAGTTAATAAGGCTTCTTGAACGCACTGAAGTTAACATAAAGCCATGGCGGTATAACGGCAGTGTATGTAGAAGAATTCCGTAATCATATGTTTAGGTATAAATTCGATTTTGTTGTATTTACACATTTAGCAGTCGATATCGCAATGCTTTAAACCATTAGTTTATCATATTTAAAATAATTAACCTTCTTTTACGTATTGTAGTTGATACAAACCATGGCGGCATAACGACAGTACATTTGGAAGAATTCCGTAATCTTATATTAAAGTATATGTAAAGTCGATTTTCTTGTATATACACATTTAGTAATCGATACCGAAATGCTTCAAATCATTAGTTTAAAATATTAAAGTTAATAAACCTTCTTTAACGCACTGAAGTCTACATAAAGCCTTAACGGGATAACTGCAGTGCATTTAGAAGAACTCCGTAATCTCATATTAAGGTATAAAGTCGATTTTCTTGTATATACATAATTAGCAATCGATATCGAAATGCTTCAAATCATTAGTTTAACATATTTAAGTTAATTAACCATCTTTAACGTATTGAAGGTGAAATTAAGCCATGGCGGCATAACGACAGTAATTTGGAAGAATTCCGTAATCTTATATTTAGGTATAAAGCCGATTTGCTTGTATATATGCATTTAGAAATCGTTATCGAAATGCTTCAAATAATTAGTTTAACATATTTAAGTTAACAAACCTTCTTTAAAGAACTGAAGTTGACATAAAGCCATGGCGGATTAACGGCAGTGCATTTGGAAGAATTCCGTTATCCTATGTTTAGGTATAAAGTCAAGTTTCTTGTATTTACATATTTAGCAATCGATATCGAAATGCTTCAAATCATTAGTTTAACATATTTAAGTTAATTAACCTTCTTTATCTTACTGAAGATTACATAAAGCCATAACGGCATAACGGCAGTGCATTTGGAAGAATTCCGTAGACTTATATTTAGGCTTAAAGTCGATTTTCTTGTTCATAAACATTTTGCAATCGATATCGAAATGCTTCAAATAACTGGTTTAACATATTTAAGTTAATAAACCTTCTTTATCTTACTGAAGTTTACATAAAGCCAAAACGGCATAACGGCAGTATATTTATATGAATTCCGTTATCTTATATTTAGGTATAAAGTCGATTTTTTTGTACAAACACATTTAGCAATCGATATTGAAATGCTTCAAATCATCAGTTAAACATATTTAAGTTACTTAACCCTCTTTTTCTTACTGAAGTCTGCAAAAGACAATTCCATAATCTTATATTTAGGTATAAAGTCGATTTTCTTGTATATACACATTTAGCAATCGATGCCGATATGCTTCACATCATAAGTTTAACAGATTTAAGTTAATTAATCCTCTTTATCTTACTGAAGTCTACAAAAGCCTTAACGGCATAACGGCAGTGCATTTGGAAGAGTTCCGTAATCTTATATTTAGGTATAAAGTCGATTTCGTTCAATATACACATTTAAAAATCTATATCGAAATGCTTCAAATCATTAGTTTAACATATTTAATATTTTAAACCTTCTTTAACGCACTGAAGTCTACATAAAGCCTTAACGGTATAACTGCACTGCATTTAGAAGAATTCCGTTATCTTATATTTAGGTATAAATTCGACTTTCTTGTATATACTCATTTAGCAAGCGATATCAAAATCTTCAAAATTATAGTTTAACTTTTTTAAGTTAATTAACCTTCTTTAACGAATTTAAGTTGACATAAAGCCATGGCTACATAACGACAGTACATTTGGAAGAATTCCGTAATCTTATATTTAGGTATAAAGTCGATTTTCTTGTATATACACATTTAGCAATCGATATCGAAATGCTTCAAATCATTAGTTTAAAATATTAAAGTTAATAAACCTTCTTTAACGCACTGAAGTCTACATAAAGCCTTAACGGGATAACTGCAGTGCATTTAGAAGAACTCTGTAATCTCATATTAAGGTATAAAGTCGATTTTCTTGTATATACATATTTAGCAATCGATATCGAAATGCTTCAAATCATTAGTTTAACATATTTAAGTTAATTAAGCATCTTTAACGTATTGAAGGTGAAATAAAGCCATGGCGGCATAACGACAGTAATTTGGAAGAATTCCGTAATCTTATATTTAGGTATAAAGCCGATTTGCTTGTATATACCCATTTAGCAATCGATATCGAGATGCTTCAACTCATTAGTTTAACATATTTAAGTTAATAAACTTCCTTCAAAGAACTGAAGTTGGCATAAAATCATGGCGGCATAACGGCAGTGCATGTAGAAGAATTCCGTTATCTTATATTTAGGTATAAAGTCGATTTTCTTGTATATACACATTTAACAATCGATATCGAAATGCATCAAATCATTAGTTTAACATATTTAAGTTAATTAACCTTCTTTATCTTACTGAAGATTACATAAAGCCATAACGGCAATCGATATTGAAATGCTTCAAATCATCAGTTAAACATATTTAAGTTACTTAACCCTCTTTTTCTTACTGAAGTCTGCAAAAGACAATTCCATAATCTTATATTTAGGTATAAAGTCGATTTTCTTGTATATACACATTTAGCAATCGATGCCGATATGCTTCACATCATAAGTTTAACAGATTTAAGTTAATTAATCCTCTTTATCTTACTGAAGTCTACAAAAGCCTTAACGGCATAACGGCAGTGCATTTGGAAGAGTTCCGTAATCTTATATTTAGGTAAAAAGTCGATTTCGTTCAATATACACATTTAAAAATCTATATCGAAATGCTTCAAATCATTAGTTTAACATATTTAAGTTAATAAACCTTCTTTAACGCACTGAAGTCTACATAAAGCCCTAACGGTATAACTGCACTGCATTTAGAAGAATTCCGTTATCTTATATTTAGGTATAAATTCGACTTTCTTGTATATACTCATTTAGCAAGCGATATCAAAATGCTTCAAAATATTAGTTTAACTTTTTTAAGTTAATTAACCTTCTTTAACGAATTGAAGTTGACATAAAGCCATGGCGACATAACGACAGTACATTTGGAAGAATTCCGTAATCTTATATTTAGGTATAAAGTCGATTTTCTTTTATATACACATTTAGCAATCGATATCGAAATGCTTCAAATCATTAGTTTAACATATTTAAGTTAATAAACCTTCTTTAACTCACTGAAGTCTACATAAAGCCTTAACGGCATAACGGCAGTGCATTTAGAAGAATTATGTTATCTTATATTTAGGTATAAATTCGATTTTCTTGTATATACACATTTAGTAATCGATATCGAAATGCTTCAAATCATTAGTTTAACATATTTAAGTTAATAAACCTTCTTTAGCGCACTAAAGTCTACATAAGGCCCTAATGGCATAACGGCAGTGCGTTTAGAAGAATTCCATAATGTTATAATTTTATATTTAGGTATAAAGTCGATTTTCTTGTATTTACATATTTAGCAATCGATATCGAAATGCTTCAAACCATTAGCTTATCATATTTAAATAATTAACCTTCTTTACAGAAGCCATAACGGCATAACGGCAGTATATTTGGGTAATTTCCGTAATCTTTTATTTAGGTATAAAATCGATTTTCTTGTATATACACATTTAGCAATCGATATCGAAATGCTTCAGCTCATTAGTTTAACATATTTAAGTTAATAAACCTTCTTTAACTTTCATAACTGCAGTGCACGCAGAAGAATTCCATAATCTTATATTTAGGTATAAAGTCGATTTTCTTGTATATACATATTTAGCTATCGATATCGAAATGCTTCAAATCATTAGTTTAACATATTAAGTTAATAAACATTTTTTAACGCACTGAAGTCTACAGAAAGCCTTAACTGTATAACTGCACTGCATTTAGAAGAATGCCGTAATGTTATAATTTTATATTTAGGTGTAAATTCGATTTTCTTGTATTTACACATTTAGCAGTCGATATCGAAATGCTTCAAATAACTGGTTTAACATATTTAAGTAAATAAACCTTCTTTAACGAACTGCAGTTTATACAAAGCCATGGCGGCATAACGACAGTACATTTGGAAGAATTCCGTAATCTTATATTTAGGTATAAAGTCGATTTTCTAGTATATACACATTTAGCAATCGATATCGAAATGCTTCAAGTCATTAGTTTAACATATTTAAGTTAATAAACCTTCTTTAACGCACTGAAGTCTACATAAAGCCTTAACGGTATAACAGCATTGAATTTAGAAGAATTCCGTTATCTTATATTTAGGTATAAATTCGACTTTCTTGTATATATTCATTTAGCAAGCCTTAACGGTATAACAGCATTGAATTTAGAAGAATTCCGTTATCTTACATTTAGGTATAAATTCGACTTTCTTGTATATATTCATTTAGCAAGCGATATCAAAATGCTGCAAACCATTAGTTTAACATATTTAAAAAAAATTAACCTTCTTTAACGTGTTGAAGTTGGTACAAAGCCTTGGCGGCATAATGACAGTACATTTGGAAGAATTCCGTTATCTTTTAGTTAGGTATAAAGTCGATTTTCTTGTATATACACATTTAGCAATCGATATCGAAATGCTTCAAATCATTACTTTAACATATTTAAGTTATTAAACCTTCTTTAACGCACTGAAGTCTACATAAAGTGTTAACGGCATAACGACAGTACATTTGGAAGAATTCCGTAGTCTTATATATAGGTATGAATTCGATTTTCTTGTATATACATATTTGGCAAGCGATATCGAAATGCTTCAAATCATTAGTTTAACATATTTAAGTTAATTAACCTTCTTTAACGTGTTGAAGTTGATATAAAACCATAACGGCAGTGCATTTGGAAGAATTCCGTAATCTTAAATTTAGGTATGTAGTCGAGTTTCTTGGATTTACACATTTAGCAATCGATATCGCAAATCTTCAAATAACTGGTTTAGCATATGAAGGTTAATTAACCTTCTTTAACTTACTGAAGTTTAAATAAAGCCATAACGGCATAACGGCAGTATATTTGAGTGAATTCCGTAATCTTTTATTTAGGTATAAAATCGATTTTCTTGTATATACACATTTAGCAATCGATATCGAAATGCTTCAACTCATTAGTTTAACATATATAAGTTAATAAACCTTCTTTAACAATCTGAATGTGGCATAACGGCAGTGGATGTAAAAGGATTCCGTAATCCTATATTTAGGTATAAAGTCGATTTTCTTGTATTTACACATTTAGCAGTCGATATCGAAATGCTTCAAATCATTTGTTTAACATATTAAATTAATAAACATTTTTTAGCTTACTAAAGTCTACATAATGCCTTAACGGTATAACGGCAGTGCATTTAGAAGAATTCCGTAATGTTATAATTTTATATTTAGGTATTTTCTTGTATTTGCACATTTAGCAATATTTAAGTTATTAAACCTTCTTTAACGCACTGAAGTCTACATAAAGTGTTAACGGCATAACGACAGTACATATGGAAGAATTCCGTAGTCTTATATATAGGTATGAATTCGATTTTCTTGTATATACATATTTGGCAAGCGATATCGAAATGCTTCAAATCATTAGTTTAACATATTTAAGTTAATTAACCTTCTTTAACGTGTTGAAGTTGATATAAAACCATAACGGCAGTGCATTTGGAAGAATTCCGTAATCTTATATTTAGGTATGTAGTCGAGTTTCTTGGATTTACACATTTAGCAATCGATAACGAAAATCTTCAAATAACTGGTTTAGCATATTTAGGTTAATTAACCTTCTTTAACTTACTGAAGTTTAAATAAAGCCATAACGGCATAAAGGCAGTATATTTGAGTGAATTCCGTAATCTTATAATTAGGTATAAAGTCAATTTTCTTGTATATACACATTAAGCAATCGATATTGAAATGCTTTAAATCATTAGCGTAACATATTTAAGTTAATAAACCTTCTTTAACGCACTGAAGTCTACATAAAGCGTTAACGGCATAACGGCAGTGCATCTAGAAGAATTCCGTTATCTTATATTTAGGTATAAATTCGATTTTCTTTTATATACATATTTGGCAAGCGATATCGAAATGCTTCAAATCATTAGGTTAACATATTTAAGTTAGTTAACCTTCTTTAACGTATTGCAGTTGATAAAAAGCCATAACGGCAGTGCATTTGGAAGAATTCCGTAATTTTATATTTAGGTATGAAGTCGATTTTCTTTTATATACACATTTAGATATCCATATCGAAATGCTTGAAATCATTAGTTTAACATATTAAGTTAATTAACATTTTTTAGCTTACTGAAGACTACATAAAGCCTAACGGCAGTGCATTTAGAAGAATTCCGTAATGTTATAATTTTATATTTAGGTATAAATTCGATTTTCTTGTATATACACATTTAGCAAGCGATATCGAAATGCTTCAAATCATTAGTATGACATATTTAAGTTAATTAACCTTCTTTAACGTATTGAAGTTGATAAAGAGCCATGGCGGCATAACGACAGTACATTTGGAAGAATTCCGTAGCCTTATATTTAGGTATAAAGTCGCTTTTCTTGTATATATGCATAAAGCAATCGATATCGAAATGCTTCAAATAACTGGTTTAACATCTTTAAGTTAATAAACCTTCTTTAACGAACTGAAGTTAATATAAAGCCATAACGGCATAACGGCAGTGCGTTTGGAAGAATTCCGTAGTCTTATATTTAGGCATAAAGTCGATTTTCTTGTACATACACATTTTGCAATCGATATCGAAATGATTCAAATAACTGGTTTAGCATATTTAAGTTAATTAACCTTCTTTATCTTACTGAAGTTTACATAAAGCCATAACGGCATAACGGCAGTATATTTATATGAATTCCGTTATCTTATATTTAGGTATAAAGTCGATTTTGTTGTACATACACATTTAGCAATCGATATCGAAATGCTTCAAATCATTAGTTTAACATATTTAAGTTACTTAACCCTCTTTTCCTTACTGAAGCCTGCAAAAGCCTAAACGGCATAACGGCAGTGCATTTAGAATAATTACGTAATCTTATATTTAGGTATGAATTCGATTTTCTTGTATATACTCATTTAGCAATCGATATCGAAATGCTTCAAATCATTAGTTTAACATCTTTAAGTTAATAAACCTTCTTTAACGTATTGAAGGTGATACAAAGCCATGGCGGCATAACGACAGTACATTTGGAACAATTCCGTAATCTTATATTTAGGTATAAAGTCGATTTTCTTGTATATATGCATTAATCAATCGATATCGAAATGCTTCACATTATTAGTTTAACAGATTTAAGTTAATTAATCCTCTTTATCTTACTGAAGTCTACAAAAGCCTTAGCGGCATAACGGCAGTGCATTTGGAAGAGTTCCGTAATCTTATATTTAGGTATAAAGTCGATTTTGTTCAATATACGCATTTAGCAATCGATATCGAAATGCTTCAAATCATTAGTTTAACATGTTTAAGTTAACAAACCTTCTTTAACGAACTGAAGTTGACATAAAGCCATGGCGGATTAACGGCAGTGCATTTGGAAGAATTCCGTTATCCTATGTTTAGGTATAAAGTCAAGTTTCTTGTATTATTTAGCGATTTAGCTATCGATATCGAAATGCTTCAAATCTTTAGTTTAACATATTTAAGTTAAATTACCTTCTTTAACCTACCGATGGTGACATGAAGCCATGGCGGCATAACGGCAGTGCATTTAGAAGAATTCCATAATCTTATATTTAGGTATAAAGTCGATTTTCTTGTATATACTCACTTAGCAATCGATATCGAAATGCATAAATCATTAGTTTAACATATTTAAGTTAATTAACCTTCTTTATCTTACTGAAGTTTACATGAAGCCATAACGGCATA
The DNA here is from genome assembly GCA_027475135.1 of Bactrocera correcta. Classification (NCBI taxonomy): domain Eukaryota; kingdom Metazoa; phylum Arthropoda; class Insecta; order Diptera; family Tephritidae; genus Bactrocera; species Bactrocera correcta. The sequence continues at coordinate 17,869 of JAPZAG010001441.1, read as the reverse complement.
ACGGCATAACGGCAGTGCATTTGGCAGAACTCCGTAGTCTTATACTTAGGCATAAAGTCGATTTTCTTGTACATACACATTTTGCAATCGATATCGAAATGCTTCAAATAACTGGTTTAGCATATTTAAGTTAATTAACCTTCTTTCTCTTACTGATGTTTACATAAAGCCATACCGGCATAACGGCAGTATACTTATATGAATTCCGTTAGCTTATATTTAGGTATAAAGTCGATTTTTTTGTACATACACATTTAGCAATCGTTATCGAAATGCTTCAAATCATTAGTTTAACATATTTAAGTTAATTAACCCTATTTATCTTCCTGAAGTGTACATCAAGCCTTAACGGAATAACTGCAGTGCATTTAGAAGAATTACGTAATCTTATATTTAGGTATAATCTTATATTTAGATATAAAGTCGATATATATATCGAAATGTTTCAAATCATTATTTTAACATATTAAAGTTAATAAACCTTCTTTAACGCACTGAAGTCTACATAAAGCCTTAACGGTATAACTGCAGTGCATTTAGAAGAATTCCGTAATCTTATATTAACCCGAATCACCCTACGTAAATTTTTTGTGGAATTTTGAAAAGATTTTTTTTTTGTGGTATCCTTTTGGGTAAACTAAAAAAACTGTAGCATTAGATTTTATGTCCTGGACCCAGGGTCCTTGAAATGTCCTGTGTCCATATGGCAACACTAGGTAAGCTAGGCCACTGGTATACATATATGTAGAAAATAATTCCGCAACCCCCAAAAATCAAACTTCAAAACAAAAATTTTTAATTCACTTTATTATATATCATTAAAAAATCAAAACTAATGAATTCAGTTTATTAAATATCATTGAGATGATACAAAATTTTATTGAAAAATACTGGTTTTTCACATTTTTATATGATATGCTTCGAAGCAATGCAAACAAAGTCCAACATCGCATTTTTTGCAGGCTGTTCGCACGATGGACTTGCATACATCACCTGCACATCGCCTCTTATTTCCAATTGGAACCACAAGGTGATCAGTTCTGTCATAGCGCAGGACATTCGTTACGGATTCAATTCGTTTATTTGAGCTTTTTTGGAACTTTTTCAGTTCGACGCCGTAGTGCTTGCAGTAGTAAATGGCTACTTCTCTCTTAAAATCTTTAAATGACTTATTTTCATTAGCGGATCTGTAAAGAAGCCAGCTGTTTTGCAAGCTTGCATCAATAAGCCAAGTAGAAATGGAATGGCACCATTTTTTTCCTCTAAAGCTCATGCGGTGGCCTGCAGCATTTTGGTCAAATCGATCCACACCCGACATAAATTTGTTGTATTGAGTTACAACGCAGGGACGTGGAACTGGTATTTTCCTACGCATGTCTCTACTGTAGCGAGATGCTGCGGATTTTGGTTCGCCACTAAAACATGTCGATGCAAGGCAGACTACCGATTTATCTACCCATTTAGTCAGATAAATTGACTCTTCTTTGATTTCCACGCTTTCGTGATATCCTCTTTGCTGTTTACGTAAATCCTTCTTATGTGGAATAGGACAACTTTTTGGAATTCGGTTTTCTCGAATTGTACCGGTAGCCTGGAAACCTCTTTTTTTCAAATAAATCAACAATGGTATTCCAGTGAAAAGATTGTCGAAGTAAAAGGATAACGGAAGTTCTTGCACCTCTTCCGAAAATTCGTCAATCATACACAAGAGTGGAGCCGCGCAAGTACCAAAGCGTTCTTCATATTTAGGATTCACCCTCGGATTCTTGCCTTGGTATATTTCAAAATTGATCATATATCCTCTAGGAGTGCAAAGAGACCAAGCTTTGTATCCGAAACGAAGTGGCTTTCCTTTTATGAACTGTTTACATCCATGGCGACCGAAATATGCAATCATACTTTCGTCATATGAGAGATTTTGTTCTGGGTGAAAATTTTCAGTCATTTTGGCCTTTATATGGTCAGTCAGTGGGCGTAGTTTCCAAAGAGTGTCAAACCTATCAGAACTAGCAGACGGTTCGTGCAATGCGAACTCAAAGTGCAGCATATAGTTGATTTCCTCAAAGCGGTTCCTTCGCATAGCATTGAAGACCATAACGTTTTGAACATCATCATCGCAGCTCCACATGTCTCGAAAGGCTCCTGTAGAAGTGTAGCCAGTTACTATCAAAATTGCGATGAACACACGTAACTCTGAAAAATTTAGTGTTAAATATAAATATCATAAAATCAAAATAGAGATAGTAAGTTCTTCGTATCTTTTCTGATGATGCGTAGCGTACAAATTCGAACATTTGCATATATGTTCAAGCAAGTCATCGCTGAAATATTTCTCAAAAAGTTGATGAGGTCTAAGATCCCGACAATCTTCGAAATTTGTTTCAGGGAATATGGGAAGGACTGGTAATGAATTAGCGGTTTGCCAAGTATATTTGCTGTCTTTGTTAGCTGGTGGAAGTGGTACCCCAGTATTTGATTGAATTGGGCGACAAATTTTCTTGGACGAGCTCGGCAAGCAATCGTCTAAAGTATCGTCATAAGGTTCCTCGTCATCGACATCCTTTAGATTACAATCGTTAGTTTTCATTCGCGTACTATTTTCAAATACAATTTCACATCCGGCTTTAAGTTGTGCTTGGCATACATTGTCCGGAACTCCACCTTCATCCCCGCCATCATCTTCCCCACTTTCATCCCCATCCTGATAAGGTGGCTCGATGTAGAGTGCCTGGATATTAGTAGGAACATCCTTTTCATCATCAGAACACAATTCCTCTAAAAAATCCAAAGCTTCTTGCAACGTTAGATATACCAGTGGCCTAACCTGCCTGGCGTTGCCATATGGACACATGGACAGAAAAATGCAAAAAAAATGCATTCAAATACAATTTTTTTAGAAAAAAAACATTGAGAGTTATTTTATATTCCAATCACTACACAAAAACATAACTATCATAGCCCGACCGCGCGAATCTTCGATATCTTAGATATACTTACTTTTCCATTTCACGTTTTTCCCCACTCCACAATTTGTATACACTTTGCAATGCACTCACGACCACGAACCAAATACAACTGACGAGCAAATGAATGCTGCCGAAAGCGCGATCAATTACGCAACAGCCACGTGCTAACAGATAACGGTATCTGCATTCTTTGGAATTTTGTGGACATATTAAGCAAGACTATCGCGCGTTGCCATATGGCAACCACAGGGTGATTTGGGTTAAGGTATAAAGTCGATTTTCTTGTATTTACATATTTAGCAATCGATATCGAAATACTTCAACTCATTAGTTTTACATATTTAAGTTAATAAACTTTCTTCGAAGAACTGAAGTTGGCATAAAATCATGGCGGCATAACGGCAGTGCATGTAGAAGAATTCCGTTATCTTATATTTAAGTATAAAGTCGATTTTCTTGTATATACACATTTAGTAATCGATATCGAAATGCTTCAAATCATTAGTTTAACATACTTAAGTTAATTATCCTTATTTTTCTTACTGAAGTTTACATGAAGCCATAACGGTATAACGGCAGTGCGTTTGGAAGAATTCCGTAATCTTATAATTAGGAATAAAGTCGATTTTTGTATATACACATTTAGCAATCGATATCGAGATGGTTCAACTCATTAGTTTAACATATTCAAGTTAATAAACTTTCTTCAAAGAACTGAAGTTGGCATAAAATCATGGCGGCATAACGGCAGTGCAGTTAGAAGAATTCCATAAACTTATATTTAGGTATAAATTCGATTTTCTTGTATATACTCATTTAGCAATCGATATCGAAATGCTTCAAAATATTAGTTTAACATATTTAAGTTAATTAACCCTCTTTTCCATACTGAAGTCTACAAAAGCCTTAACGGCATAACGGCAATGCATGTAGAAGAATTCCGTTATCTTTTATTTAGGTATAAAGTCGATTTTCTCGTATATTTATATTTGGCAAGCGATATCGAAATGCTTCAAATCATTAGGTTAACATATTTAAGTTAGTTAACCTTCTTTGACGTATTGCAGTTGATATAAAGCCATAACGGCAGTGCATTTGGAAGAATTCCGTAATCTTTTTTTATTTAGGTATGAAGTCGATTTTGTTGTACATACACATTTAGAATCCATATCGAAATGCTTCAAATCATTAGTTTAACATATTTTAAATTAATAAACACCCCTTTTTTACTTACTGAAGTCTACAAAAGCCCTTTAAAGGCAGTGCATTTAGAAGAATTCCGTAATGTTATAATTTTATATTTAGGTATAAATTCGATTTTCTTGTATATACACATTTAGCAAGCGATATCGAAATGCTTCAAATCATTAGTATGACATATTTAAGTTAATTAACCTTCTTTAACGTATTGAAGTTGATAAAGAGCCATGGCGGCATAACGACAGTACATTTGGAAGAATTCCGTAGCCTTATATTTAGGTATAAAGTCGATTTTCTGTATATATGCATTAAGCAATCGATATCGAAATGCTTCAAATATTGGTTAACATATTTAAGTTATTAACCTTCTTTACGATTGAGTTGATATAAAGCCATAACGGCAGTGCATTTGGAAGAATTCCGTAATCTTATATTTAGGTATAAGTCGATTTTCTTTTATATACACATTTGAATCCATATCGAAATGCTTAAATCATTAGTTTAACATATTAGTTAATAAACCTTTTTAACTTACTGAAGTTACATAAAGCCTAACGGCAGGCATTTAGAAGAATTCCGTTTATTTTATATTTAGGTATAAATTCGATTTTGTTGTACATACACATTTAGTAATCGATATCGAAATGCTTCAAATCATTAGTTTAACATATTTAAGTTACTTAACCCTCTTTTTCTTACTGAAGTCTGCAAAAGCCTTAGCGGTATAACGGCAGTGCATTTAGAAGAATTCCGTAATGTTATAATTTTATATTTGGTATAAATTCGATTTTCTTGTATATACACATTTAGCAAGCGATATCGAAATGCTTCAAATCATTAGTATGACATATTTAAGTTAATTAACCTTCTTTAACGTATTGAAGTTGATAAAGAGCCATGGCGGCATAACGACAGTACATTTGGAAGAATTCCGTAGCCTTATATTTAGGTATAAAGTCGATTTTCTGTATATATGCATTAAGCAATCGATATCGAAATGCTTCAAATAACTGGTTTAACATATTTAAGTTAATAAACCTTCTTTAACGAACTGAAGTTAATATAAAGCCATAACGGCATAACGGCAGTGCGTTTGGAAGAATTCCGTAGTCTTATATTTAGGCATAAAGTCGATTTTCTTGTACATACACATTTTGCAATCGATATCGAAATGATTCAAATAACTGGTTTAGCATATTTAAGTTAATTAACCTTCTTTATCTTACTGAAGTTTACATAAAGCCATAACGGCATAACGGCAGTATATTTATATGAATTCCGTTATCTTATATTTAGGTATAAAGTCGATTTTGTTGTACATACACATTTAGCAATCGATATCGAAATGCTTCAAATCATTAGTTTAACATATTTAAGTTACTTAACCCCCTTTTTCTTACTGAAGTCTGCAAAAGCCTTAGCGGTATAACGGCAGTGCATTTAGAAGAATTCCGTAATGTTATAATTTTATATTTAGGTATAAATTCGATTTTCTTGTATATACACATTTAGCAAGCGATATCGAAATGCTTCAAATCATTAGTATGACATATTTAAGTTAATTAACCTTCTTTAACGTATTGAAGTTGATAAAGAGCCATGGCGGCATAACGACAGTACATTTGGAAGAATTCCGTAGCCTTATATTTAGGTATAAAGTCGATTTTCTTGTATATATGCATTAAGCAATCGATATCGAAATGCTTTAAATAACTGGTTTAACATATTTAAGTTAATAAACCTTCTTTAACGAACTGAAGTTAATATAAAGCCATAACGGCATACCGGCAGTGCGTTTGGAAGAATTCCGTAGTCTTATATTTAGGTATAAACTCGATTTTGTTGTATATACACATTAAGCAATCGCTATCGAAATGCTTCAAATCATTAGTTTAACATATTTAAAATAATTAATCTTCTATTGAAGGTGATACAAAGCCATGGCGGCATAACGACAGTACATTTGGAACAATTCCGTAATCTTTATACGGCATTAGTTTAAAAGATTTAAGTTAATTAATCCTCTTTATCTTACTGAAGTCTACAAAAGCCTTTACGGCATAACGGAAGTGCATTTGGAAGAGTTCCGTAATCTTATATTTGGTATAAAGTCGATTTTGTTCAACATACGCATTTAGCAATCGATATCGAAATGCTTCAAATCATTAGTTTGACATATTTAAGTTAACAAACCTTCTTTAACGAACTGAAGTTGACATAAAGCCATGGCGGATTAACGGCAGTGCATTTGGAAGAATTCCGTTATCCTATGTTTAAGTATAAAGTCGATTTTCTTGTATATACTCATTTAGCAGTCGATATCGAAATGCTTCAAATCTTTAGTTTAACATGTTTAAGTTAAATTACCTTCTTTAGCCTACCGATGGTGACATGAAGCCATGGCGGCATAACGGCAGTGCATTTAGAAGAATTCCATAATCTTATGTTTAGGTATAAAGTCGATTTTCTTGTATATACTCACTTAGCAATAGATATCGAAATGCTTCAAAACATTTGTTTAATATATTTAAGTTAATTAACCCTCTTTTTCATACTGAAGTCTACAAAAGCCTTAACGGCATAACGGCAGTGCATGTAGAAGAATTCCGTTATCTTTTATTCAGGTATAAAGTCGATATTGTTGTACATACACATTTAGCAATCGATATCGAAATGCTTCAAATCATTAGTTTTACATTTTCAAGTTATTTATAATAAACCTTCTGTAACGCACTGAAGGTTATATAAAGCCTTAACGGTATAACTGCAGTGCATTTAGAAGAATTACGTAATCTTATATTTAGATACAAAGTCGATTTTCTTGTATTTACGTATTTAGCAATCGATATCGAAATGCTTCAAATCATAAGTTTAACATATTTAAGTTAATTATTCCCCTCTATCTTACTGAAGTCTACATAAAGCCTTAACGGCATAACGGCAGTGCGTTTAGAATAATTCCGTTATCTTATATTAAGGTATAAATTCGATTTTCTTTTATATACACATTTAGCAAGCGATATCGAAATGCTTCAAATCATTAGTTTAACATATTTAAGTTACTTAACCCTCTTTTTCTTACTGAAGCCTGCAAAAGCCTAAACGGCATAACGGCAGTGCATTTAGAATAATTACGTAATCTTATATTTAGGTATGAATTCGATTTTCTTGTATATATGCATTAAGCAATCGATATCGAAATGCTTCACATTATTAGTTTAACAGATTTAAGTTAATTAATCCTCTTTATCTTACTGAAGTCTACAAAAGCCTTAGCGGCATAACGGCAGTGCATTTGGAAGAGTTCCGTAATCTTATATTTAGGTATAAAGTCGATTTTGTTCAATATACGCATTTAGCAATCGATATCGAAATGCTTCAAATCATTAGTTTAACATGTTTAAGTTAACAAACCTTCTTTAACGAACTGAAGTTGACATAAAGCCATGGCGGATTAACGGCAGTGCATTTGGAAGAATTCCGTTATCCTATGTTTAGGTATAAAGTCAAGTTTCTTGTATTATTTAGCGATTTAGCTATCGATATCGAAATGCTTCAAATCTTTAGTTTAACATATTTAAGTTAAATTACCTTCTTTAACCTACCGATGGTGACATGAAGCCATGGCGGCATAACGGCAGTGCATTTAGAAGAATTCCATAATCTTATATTTAGGTATAAAGTCGATTTTCTTGTATATACTCACTTAGCAATCGATATCGAAATGCATAAATCATTAGTTTAACATATTTAAGTTAATTAACCTTCTTTATCTTACTGAAGTTTACATGAAGCCATAACGGCATAACGGCATAACGGCAGTGCATTTGGCAGAACTCCGTAGTCTTATACTTAGGCATAAAGTCGATTTTCTTGTACATACACATTTTGCAATCGATATCGAAATGCTTCAAATAACTGGTTTAGCATATTTAAGTTAATTAACCTTCTTTCTCTTACTGATGTTTACATAAAGCCATACCGGCATAACGGCAGTATATTTATATGAATTCCGTTAGCTTATATTTAGGTATAAAGTCGATTTTTTTGTACATACACATTTAGCAATCGTTATCGAAATGCTTCAAATCATTAGTTTAACATATTTAAGTTAATTAACCCTATTCTTTCTTACTGAAGTCTGCAAAAGCCTTAGCGTATAACGGCAGTGCATTTAGAAGAATTCCGTAATGTTATAATTTTATATTTGAGTATAAATTCGATTTTCTTGTATATACACATTTAGCAAGCGATATCGAAATGCTTCAAATCATTAGTATGACATATTTAAGTTAATTAACCTTCTTTAACGTATTGAAGTTGATAAAGAGCCATGGCGGCATAACGACAGTACATTTGGAAGAATTCCGTAGCCTTATATTTAGGTATAAAGTCGATTTTCTGTATATATGCATTAAGCAATCGATATCGAAATGCTTCAAATAACTGGTTTAACATATTTAAGTTAATAAACCTTCTTTAACGAACTGAAGTTAATATAAAGCCATAACGGCATAACGGCAGTGCGTTTGGAAGAATTCCGTAGTCTTATATTTAGGCATAAAGTCGATTTTCTTGTACATACACATTTTGCAATCGATATCGAAATGATTCAAATAACTGGTTTAGCATATTTAAGTTAATTAACCTTCTTTATCTTACTGAAGTTTACATAAAGCCATAACGGCATAACGGCAGTATATTTATATGAATTCCGTTATCTTATATTTAGGTATAAAGTCGATTTTGTTGTACATACACATTTAGAATCGATATCGAAATGCTTCAAATCATTAGTTTAACATATTTAAGTTACTTAACCCTCTTTTGCTTACTGAAGTCTGCAAAAGCCTTAGCGGTATAACGGCAGTGCATTTAGAAGAATTCCGTAATGTTATAATTTTATATTTAGGTATAAATTCGATTTTCTTGTATATACACATTTAGCAAGCGATATCGAAATGCTTCAAATCATTAGTATGACATATTTAAGTTAATTAACCTTCTTTAACGTATTGAAGTTGATAAAGAGCCATGGCGGCATAACGACAGTACATTTGGAAGAATTCCGTAGCCTTATATTTAGGTATAAAGTCGATTTTCTTGTATATATGCATTAAGCAATCGATATCGAAATGCTTCAAATAACTGGTTTAACATATTTAAGTTAATAAACCTTCTTTAACGAACTGAAGTTAATATAAAGCCATAACGGCATACCGGCAGTGCGTTTGGAAGAATTCCGTAGTCTTATATTTAGGCATAAAGTCGATTTTCTTGTACATACACATTTTGCAATCGATATCGAAATGATTCAAATAACTGGTTTAGCATATTTAAGTTAATTAACCTTCTTTATCTTACTGAAGTTTACATAAAGCCATAACGGCATAACGGCAGTATATTTATATGAATTCCGTTATCTTATATTTAGGTATAAAGTCGATTTTGTTGTACATACACATTTAGTAATCGATATCGAAATGCTTCAAATCATTAGTTTAACATATTTAAGTTACTTAACCCTCTTTTTCTTACTGAAGTCTGCAAAAGCCTTAGCGGTATAACGGCAGTGCATTTAGAAGAATTCCGTAATGTTATAATTTTATATTTGGTATAAATTCGATTTTCTTGTATATACACATTTAGCAAGCGATATCGAAATGCTTCAAATCATTAGTATGACATATTTAAGTTAATTAACCTTCTTTAACGTATTGAAGTTGATAAAGAGCCATGGCGGCATAACGACAGTACATTTGGAAGAATTCCGTAGCCTTATATTTAGGTATAAAGTCGATTTTCTGTATATATGCATTAAGCAATCGATATCGAAATGCTTCAAATAACTGGTTTAACATATTTAAGTTAATAAACCTTCTTTAACGAACTGAAGTTAATATAAAGCCATAACGGCATACGGCAGTGCGTTTGGAAGAATTCCGTAGTCTTATATTTAGGCATAAAGTCGATTTTCTTGTACATACACATTTTGCAATCGATATCGAAATGATTCAAATAACTGGTTTAGCATATTTAAGTTAATTAACCTTCTTTATCTTACTGAAGTTTACATAAAGCCATAACGGCATAACGGCAGTATATTTATATGAATTCCGTTATCTTATATTTAGGTATAAAGTCGATTTTGTTGTACATACACATTTAGCAATCGATATCGAAATGCTTCAAATCATTAGTTTAACATATTTAAGTTACTTAACCCCCTTTTTCTTACTGAAGTCTGCAAAAGCCTTAGCGGTATAACGGCAGTGCATTTAGAAGAATTCCGTAATGTTATAATTTTATATTTAGGTATAAATTCGATTTTCTTGTATATACACATTTAGCAAGCGATATCGAAATGCTTCAAATCATTAGTATGACATATTTAAGTTAATTAACCTTCTTTAACGTATTGAAGTTGATAAAGAGCCATGGCGGCATAACGACAGTACATTTGGAAGAATTCCGTAGCCTTATATTTAGGTATAAAGTCGATTTTCTTGTATATATGCATTAAGCAATCGATATCGAAATGCTTCAAATAACTGGTTTAACATATTTAAGTTAATAAACCTTCTTTAACGAACTGAAGTTAATATAAAGCCATAACGGCATACCGGCAGTGCGTTTGGAAGAATTCCGTAGTCTTATATTTAGGTATAAAGTCGATTTTGTTGTATATACACATTAAGCAATCGCTATCGAAATGCTTCAAATCATTAGTTTAACATATTTAAAATAATTAATCTTCTATTGAAGGTGATACAAAGCCATGGCGGCATAACGACAGTACATTTGGAACAATTCCGTAATCTTTATACGGCATTAGTTTAAAATATTTAAGTTAATTAATCCTCTTTATCTTACTGAAGTCTACAAAAGCCTTTACGGCATAACGGCAGTGCATTTGGAAGAGTTCCGTAATCTTATATTTGGTATAAAGTCGATTTTGTTCAACATACGCATTTAGCAATCGATATCGAAATGCTTCAAATCATTAGTTTGACATATTTAAGTTAACAAACCTTCTTTAACGAACTGAAGTTGACATAAAGCCATGGCGGATTAACGGCAGTGCATTTGGAAGAATTCCGTTATCCTATGTTTAAGTATAAAGTCGATTTTCTTGTATATACTCATTTAGCAATAGATATCGAAATGCTTCAAATCTTTAGTTTAACATGTTTAAGTTAAATTACCTTCTTTAGCCTACCGATGGTGACATGAAGCCATGGCGGCATAACGGCAGTGCATTTAGAAGAATTCCATAATCTTATATTTAGGTATAAAGTCGATTTTCTTGTATATACTCACTTAGCAATAGATATCGAAATGCTTCAAAACATTTGTTTAATATATTTAAGTTAATTAACCCTCTTTTTCATACTGAAGTCTACAAAAGCCTTAACGGCATAACGGCAGTGCATGTAGAAGAATTCCGTTATCTTTTATTCAGGTATAAAGTCGATATTGTTGTACATACACATTTAGCAATCGATATCGAAATGCTTCAAATCATTAGTTTTACATTTTCAAGTTATTTATAATAAACCTTCTGTAACGCACTGAAGGTTATATAAAGCCTTAACGGTATAACTGCAGTGCATTTAGAAGAATTACGTAATCTTATATTTAGGTACAAAGTCGATTTTCTTGTATTTACGTATTTAGCAATCGATATCGAAATGCTTCAAATCATAAGTTTAACATATTTAAGTTAATTATTCCCCTCTATCTTACTGAAGTCTACATAAAGCCTTAACGGCATAACGGCAGTGCGTTTAGAATAATTCCGTTATCTTATATTTAGGTATAAATTCGATTTTCTTTTATATACACATTTAGCAAGCGATATCGAAATGCTTCAAATCATTAGTTAACATATTTAAGTTAATTAACCTTCTTTAACGTATTGAAGTTGATATAAAGCCATGTCGGCATAACGACAGCACATTTGGAAAAATTCCGTAATCTTATATTTAGGTATAAAGTCGATTTTCTTGCATATACACATTTACCTATCGATATCGAAATGCTTCAAATCATTAGTTTAACATATGAAGTTAATAAACATTTTTTAGCTTAATGAGGTCTACATAAAGCCTTAACGGTATAACAGCAGTGCATGTAGAAGAAATCCGTAATGTTATAATTTTATATTTAGGTATAAAGTCGATTTTGTTGTATTTACACATTTAGCAGTCGATATCGAAATGCTTCAAACCATTAGTTTAACATATTTAAAATAATTATCCTTCTTTAACGTATTGTAGTTGATACAAACCATGGCGGCATAACGACAGTACATTTGGAAGAATTCCGTAATCTTATATTTAGGTATAAAGTCGATTTTCTTGTATATACACATTTGGCTATCGATATCGAAATGCTTCAAATCATTAGTTTTACATATTTAAGTTAATAAACCTTCTTGAATGCACTGAAGTCTACATAAAGCCTTAACGGTATAACTGCAGTGCATTTAGAAGAATTCCGTAATCTTATATTAAGGTATAAAGTCGATTTTCTTGTATTTGCATATTTAGCAATCGATATCGAAATGCTTCAAATCATTAGTTTAACATATTTAAGTTAACAGACCTTCTTTAACGAACTGAAGCTGACATAAAGCAATGGCGGATTAACGGCAGTGCATTTGGAAGAATTCCGTTATCCTATGTTTAGGTATAAAGTCAAGTTTCTTGGCATAAAATCATGGCGGCATAACGGCAGTGCATGTAGAAGAATTCCGTTATCTTTTATTTAGGTATAAAGTCGATTTTCTTGTATATACATATTTGGCAAGCGATATCGAAATGCTTCAGATCATTAGGTTAACATATTTAAGTTAGTTAACCTTCTTTGACGTATTGCAGTTGATATAAAGCCATAACGGCAGTGCATTTGGAAGAATTCCGTAATCTTTCCTTTAGGTATGAAGTCGATTTTCTTCTATATACACATTTAGATATCCATATCGAAATGCTTGAAATCATTAGTTTAACATATTAAGTTAATAAACATTTTTTAGCTTACTGAAGTCTACATAAAGCCTAACGGCAGTGCATTTAGAAGAATTCCGTAATGTTATAATTTTATATTTAGGTATAAATTCGATTTTCTTGCATATACACATTTAGCAAGCGATATCGAAATGCTTCAAATCCTTAGTTTAACATATTTAAGTTAATTAACCTTCTTTAACGTATTGAAGTTGATAAAGAGCCATGGCGGCATAACGACAGTACATTTGGAAGAATTCCGTAGTCTTATATTTAGGTATAAAGTCGATTTTCTTGTATATACGCATTAAGCAATCGATATCGAAATGCTTCAAATAACTGGTTTAACATATTTAAGTTAATAAACTTTCTTTAACGAACTGAAGTTAATATAAAGCCATAACGGCATACCGGCAGTGCGTTTGGAAGAATTCCGTAGTCTTATATTTAGGCATAAAGTCGATTTTCTTGTACATACACATTTTGCAATCGATATCGAAATGATTCAAATAACTGGTTTAGCATATTTAAGTTAATTAACCTTCTTTATCTTACTGAAGTTTACATAAAGCCATAACGGCATAACGGCAGTATATTTATATGAATTCCGATATCTTATATTTAGGTATAAAGTCGATTTTGTTGTACATACACATTTAGCAATCGATATCGAAATGCTTCAAATCATTAGTTTAACATATTTAAGTTACTTAACCCTCTTTTTCTTACTGAAGTCTGCAAAAGCCTTAGCGGTATAACGGCAGTGCATTTAGAAGAATTCCGTAATGTTATAATTTTATATTTAGGTATAAATTCGATTTTCTTGTATATACACATTTAGCAAGCGATATCGAAATGCTTCAAATCATTAGTATGACATATTTAAGTTAATTAACCTTCTTTAACGTATTGAAGTTGATAAAGAGCCATGGCGGCAAAACGACAGTACATTTGGAAGAATTCCGTAGCCTTATATTTAGGTATAAAGTCGATTTTCTTGTATATACACATTAAGCAATCGATATCGAAATGCTTCACATCATTAGTTTAAAAGATTTAAGTTAATAATTCCTCTTTATCTTACTGAAGTCTACAAAAGCCTTTACGGCATAACGGCAGTGCATTTGGAAGAGTTCCGTAATCTTATATTTGGTATAAAGTCGATTTTGTTCAACATACGCATTTAGCAATCGATATCGAAATGCTTCAAATCATTAGTTTAACATATTTAAGTTAACAAACCTTCTTTAACGAACTGAAGTTGACATAAAGCCATGGCGGATTAACGGCAGTGCATTTGGAAGAATTCCGTTATCCTATGTTTAGGTATAAAGTCGATTTTCTTGTATATACTCACTTAGCTATAGATATCGAAATGCTTCAAAACATTAGTTTAACATATCTAAGTTAATTAACCCTCTTTTTCATGCTGAAGTCTACAAAAGCCTTAACGGCATAACGGCAGTGCATGTAGAAGAATTCTGTTAACTTTTATTCAGGTATAAAGTCGATTTTCTTGTATATACACATTTAGCAATCGATATCGAAATGCTTCAAATCATTAGTTTAACATATTTAAGTAAATAAACCTTCTTTAACGTATTGAAGGTGATACAAAGCCATGGCGGCATAACGACAGTACATTTAGAACAATTCCATAATCTTATATTTAGGTATAAAGTCGATTTTCTTGTATATACACATTTAGCAATCGATATCGAAATGCTTCACATCATTAGTTTAACAGATTTAAGTTAATTAATCCTCTTTATCTTACTGAAGTCTACAAAAGCCTTAGCGGCGTAACGGCAGTGCATTTGGAAGAGTTCCGTTATCTTTTATTCAGGTATAAAGTCGATTTTCTTGTATATACACATTTAGCAATCGATATCGAAATGCTTCAAATCATTAGTTTAACATATTTAATCTAACAAACCTTCTTTAACGAACTGAAGTTGACATAAAGCCATGACGGGTTAACGGCAGTGCATTTGGAAGAATTCCGTAATCTTATATTTAGGTATAAAGTCGATTTTCTTGTGTATACACATTTAGCAATCGATATCGAAATGCTTCAAATCATTAGTTTAACATATTTAAGTTAATAAACCTTCTTTAACGTATTGAAGGTGATACAAAGCCATGGCGGCATAACGACAGTACATTTAGAACAATTCCGTAATCTTATATTTAGGTATAAAGTCGATTTTGTTGTATTTACACATTTAGCAGTCGATATCGAAATGCTTCAAACCATTAGTTTAACATATTTAAAATAATTATCCTTCTTTAACGTATTGTAGTTGATACAAACCATGGCGGCATAACGACAGTACATTTGGAAGAATTCCGTAATCTTATATTTAGGTATAAAGTCGATTTTCTTGTATATACACATTTAGCTATCGATATCGAAATGCTTCAAATCATTAGTTCAACATATTTAAGTTAATAAACCTTCTTGAATGCACTGAAGTCTACATAAAGCCTTAACGGTATAACTGCAGTGCATTTAGAAGAATTCCGTAATCTTATATTAAGGTATAAAGTCGATTTTCTTGTATTTACATATTTAGCAATCGATATCGAAATGCTTCAAATCATTAGTTTAACATATTTAAGTTAACAGACCTTCTTTAACGAACTGAAGCTGACATAAAGCAATGGCGGATTAACGGCAGTGCATTTGGAAGAATTCCGTTATCCTATGTTTAGGTATAAAGTCAAGTTTCTTGGCATAAAATCATGGCGGCATAACGGCAGTGCATGTAGAAGAATTCCGTTATCTTTTATTTAGGTATAAAGTCGATTTTCTTGTATATACATATTTGGCAAGCGATATCGAAATGCTTCAGATCATTAGGTTAACATATTTAAGTTAGTTAACCTTCTTTGACGTATTGCAGTTGATATAAAGCCATAATGGCAGTGCATTTGGAAGAATTCCGTAATCTTTCCTTTAGGTATGAAGTCGATTTTCTTCTATATACACATTTAGATATCCATATCGAAATGCTTGAAATCATTAGTTTAACATATTAAGTTAATAAACATTTTTTAGCTTACTGAAGTCTACATAAAGCCTAACGGCAGTGCATTTAGAAGAATTCCGTAATGTTATAATTTTATATTTAGGTATAAATTCGATTTTCTTGCATATACACATTTAGCAAGCGATATCGAAATGCTTCAAATCCTTAGTTTAACATATTTAAGTTAATTAACCTTCTTTAACGTATTGAAGTTGATAAAGAGCCATGGCGGCATAACGACAGTACATTTGGAAGAATTCCGTAGTCTTATATTTAGGTATAAAGTCGATTTTCTTGTATATATGCATTAAGCAATCGATATCGAAATGCTTCAAATAACTGGTTTAACATATTTAAGTTAATAAACCTTCTTTAACGAACTGAAGTTAATATAAAGCCATAACGGCATACCGGCAGTGCGTTTGGAAGAATTCCGTAGTCTTATATTTAGGCATAAAGTCGATTTTCTTGTACATACACATTTTGCAATCGATATCGAAATGATTCAAATAACTGGTTTAGCATATTTAAGTTAATTAACCTTCTTTATCTTACTGAAGTTTACATAAAGCCATAACGGCATAACGGCAGTATATTTATATGAATTCCGATATCTTATATTTAGGTATAAAGTCGATTTTGTTGTACATACACATTTAGCAATCGATATCGAAATGCTTCAAATCATTAGTTTAACATATTTAAGTTACTTAACCCTCTTTTTCTTACTGAAGTCTGCAAAAGCCTTAGCGGTATAACGGCAGTGCATTTAGAAGAATTCCGTAATGTTATAATTTTATATTTAGGTATAAATTCGATTTTCTTGTATATACACATTTAGCAAGCGATATCGAAATGCTTCAAATCATTAGTATGACATATTTAAGTTAATTAACCTTCTTTAACGTATTGAAGTTGATAAAGAGCCATGGCGGCAAAACGACAGCACATTTGGAAGAATTCCGTAGCCTTATATTTAGGTATAAAGTCGATTTTCTTGTATATACACATTAAGCAATCGATATCGAAATGCTTCACATCATTAGTTTAAAAGATTTAAGTTAATAATTCCTCTTTATCTTACTGAAGTCTACAAAAGCCTTTACGGCATAACGGCAGTGCATTTGGAAGAGTTCCGTAATCTTATATTTGGTATAAAGTCGATTTTGTTCAACATACGCATTTAGCAATCGATATCGAAATGCTTCAAATCATCAGTTTAACATATTTAAGTTAACAAACCTTCTTTAACGAACTGAAGTTGACATAAAGCCATGGCGGATTAACGGCAGTGCATTTGGAAGAATTCCGTTATCCTATGTTTAGGTATAAAGTCGATTTACTTGTATATACTCACTTAGCTATAGATATCGAAATGCTTCAAAACATTAGTTTAACATATCTAAGTTAATTAACCCTCTTTTTCATGCTGAAGTCTACAAACGCCTTAACGGCATAACGGCAGTGAATGTAGAAGAATTCTGTTAACTTTTATTCAGGTATAAAGTCGATTTTCTTGTATATACACATTTAGCAATCGATATCGAAATGCTTCAAATCATTAGTTTAACATATTTAAGTTAATAAACCTTCTTTAACGTATTGAAGGTGATACAAAGCCATGGCGGCATAACGACAGTACATTTAGAACAATTCCGTAATC
>JAPZAG010001440.1:0-31471 GCA_027475135.1 Bactrocera correcta | reverse complement strand
AGGTATAAAGTCGATTTTCTTTTATATACATAATTAGATATCGATATCGAAATGCTTCAAATCATTAGTTTAACATATTAAGTTAGTTAACCTTCTTTAACGTATTGAAGTGTATATAAAGCCATGGCGGCATAACGACAGTGCATTTAGAAGAATTCCGTAATCCTATATTAGGTATAAAGTCGATTTTCTTGTATATACATAATTAGATATCGATATCGAAATGCTTCAAATCATTAGTTTAACATATTAAGTTAGTTAACCTTCTTTAACGTATTGAAGTGTATATAAAGCCATGGCGGCATAACGACAGTGCATTTAGAAGAATTCCGTAATCTTTTATTTAGGTATAAAGTCGATTTTCTTTTATATACATAATTAGATATCGATATCGAAATGCTTCAAATCATTAGTTTAACATATTAAGTTAGTTAACCTTCTTTAACGTATTGAAGTGTATATAAAGCCATGGCGGCATAACGACAGTGCATTTAGAAGAATTCCGTAATCTTATGTTTAGGTATAAATTCGATTTTCTTTTACATACACATTTAGCAAGCAATATCGAAATGCTTCATATAACTGGTTTAACAGATTTAAGTTAATTAACCATCTTTAACGTATTGAAGGTGAAATAAAGCCATGGCGCCATAATGACAGTGATTTGAAGAATTCCGTAATCTTTTATTTAGGTATAAAGTCGATTTTCTTTTATATACATAATTAGATATCGATATCGAAATGCTTCAAATCATTAGTTTAACATATTAAGTTAGTTAACCTTCTTTAACGTATTGAAGTGTATATAAAGCCATGGCGGCATAACGACAGTGCATTTAGAAGAATTCCGTAATCTTTTATTTAGGTATAAAGTCGATTTTCTTTTATATACATAATTAGATATCGATATCGAAATGCTTCAAATCATTAGTTTAACATATTAAGTTAGTTAACCTTCTTTAACGTATTGAAGTGTATATAAAGCCATGGCGGCATAACGACAGTGCATTTAGAAGAATTCCGTAATCCTATATTAGGTATAAAGTCGATTTTCTTGTATATACACATTTATCTATCGATATCGAAATGCTTCAAGTCATTAGTTTAACATATTAAGTTAATAAACATTTTTTAGCTTACTGAAGTCTACATAAAGCCTTAACGGTATAACGGCAGTGCATTCAGAAGAATTCCGTAATCTTATATTTAGGTATAAAGCCGATTTTCTTGTATATACGCATTTAGCTATCGATATCGAAATGCTTCAAATCATTAGTTTAACATATTTAAGTTAATTAAACTTCTTTAACGTATTGAAGGTGATATAAAGCCATGGCGGCATAACGACAGTGCATTTAGAAGAATTCCGTAATCTTATATTTAGGTATAAAGTCGATTTTCTTGTATAAACATATGTAGCAATCGATATCGAAATGCTGCAAATCATTAGTTTAACATATTTAAGTTAATTAACCTTCATTATCTTACTGAAGTTTACATAAAGCCAAAACGGCATAACGACAATGCATTTGGAAGAATTCCGTAAACTTATATTTAGGTAAAAAGTCGATTTTCTTGTATATACACATTTAGCTATCGATATCGAAATACTTCAAATCATTAGTTTAACATATTTAAGTTAGTTAACCTTCTTTAACGTAATGAAGGTGATATAAAGCCATGGCGGCATAACGGCAGTGCATTTAGAAGAATTCCGCTATCGTATATTTATGTATAAAGTCGATTTTGTTGTATATACACATTTAGCAATCGATATCGAAATGCTTCAAATCATTAGTTTAACATATTAAGTTAATTAAGCTTCGTTATCTTACTGAAGTTTACATAAAGCCAAAACGGTATAACACCAGTGCATTTGGAAGAATTCCGTAAACTTATATTTAGGTAAAATGTCGATTTTCTTCTATACACATTTAGCTATGATATCGAAATGCTTCAAATCATTCGTTTAACATATTTAAGTTCGTTAAGCTTCTTACACGTAATGAAGGTGATATAAAGCCATGGCGGCATAACGACAGTGCATTTAGAAGAATTCCATAATCTTATATTTATGTATAAATTCGATTTTCTTGTATCTACACATTTAGCAATCGATATCGAAATGCTTTAAATCATTAGTTTAACATATTTAAGTTCGTTAACCTTCTTTAACGTAATGAAGGTGATATAAAGCCATGGCGGCAAAACGGCAGTGCATGTAGAAGAATTCCGTAATATTATATTTATGTATAAAGTCGATTTTCTTGTATATACGCATTTAGCAATCGATATCGAAATGCTTCAAATCATTAGCTTAACATATTTAAGTTAATAAACCTTCTTTAACGAACGGAAATTGGCTTAAAGCCATGGCGGCATAACGGCAGTGAATTTAGAAGAATTCCGTAATCATATATTTAGGCAAAAAGTCGATTTTCTTGTATATACACTTTTAGCTATCGATATCGAAATGCTTTAAATCGTTAGTTTAACATATTAAGTTAATAACATTTTTAAGCATACTGAAGTCTACATAAAGCCTTAGCGGTATAACGGCAGTGCATTTAGAAGAATTCCGTAATGTTATAATTTTATAGTTAGGTATAAAGTCGATTTTCTTGAAAATATACATTTCGCAATCGATATGGAAATGCTTCAAATAACTGGTTTAGCATATTTAAGTTAATTAACCTTCTTAATCTTACTGAAGTTTACATAAAGCCATCACGGCATAACGGCAGTATATTTATATGAATTCCGTTATCTTATATTTAGGTATAAAGTCGATTTTGTTGTACATACACATGTAGCAATCGATATCGAAATGCTTCAAATCATTAGTTTAACATATTTAAGTTAATTAACCTTCTTTAACGAACGGAAGTTGGCATAAAGCCATGGCGGCATAGCGGCAGTGCATTAGAAGAATTCCGTAATCTTATATTTAGGTATAAAGTCGATTTTCTTGTATATACACATTTAGCAATCGATATGGAAATGCTTCAAATCATTAGTTTAACATATTTAAGTTAATTAGCCTTCTTTAACCTAATGAAGGTGACATAACGACAGTACATTTGGAAGAATTCCGTAATCTTATGTTTAGGTATAAATTCGATTTTCTTTTACATACACATTTAGCATTCAATATCGAAATGCTTCAAATCATTAGTTTAACAAATTTAAGTTAATTAACCTTCTTTAACGTATTGAAGTTGATATAAAGCAATGGCGGCATAACGACAGTACATTTGGAAGAATTCCGTAGTCTTATATTTAGGTATAAAGTCGATTTTGTTGTATATACACATTTAGCAATCGATATCGAAATGCTTCAAATCATTAGTTTAACATATTTAAGTTAATTAACCTTTGTTATCTTACCGAAGTTTACATAAAGCCAAAACGGTATAACATCAGTTCATTTGGAAGAATTCCGTAAACTTATATTTAGGTAAAAAGTCGATTTTCTTGTATATGCCTTAAGCTATCGATATCGAAATGCTTCAAATCATTCGTTTAACATATTTAAGTAAGTTAACCTTCTTTAACGTAATGAAGGTGATATAAAGCCACGGCGGCATAACGGCAGTGCATTTAGAAGAATTCCGTTATCGTATATTTATGTATAAAGTCGATTTTGTTGTATATACACATTTAGCAATCGATATCGAAATGCTTCAAATCATTAGTTTAACATATTTAAGTTAATTAACCTTTGTTATCTTACCGAAGTTTACATAAAGCCAAAACGGTATAACATCAGTTCATTTGGAAGAATTCCGTAAACTTATATTTAGGTAAAAAGTCGATTTTCTTGTATATGCCTTAAGCTATCGATATCGAAATGCTTCAAATCATTCGTTAACATATTTAAGATCGTTAACCTTCTTTAACGTAATGAAGGTGATATAAAGCCATGGCGGCATAACGACAGTGCATTTAGAAGAATTCCGTTATCTTATATTATGTATAAAGTCGATTTTCTTGTATATACACATTTAGCAATCGATATCGAAATGTTTCAAATCATTAGTTTAACATATTTAAGTTCGTTAACCTTCTTTAACGTAATGAAGGTGATATAAAGCCATAGCGGCATAACGACAGTGCATTTAGAAGAATTCCGCTATCGTATATTTATGTATAAAGTCGATTTTGTTGTATATACACATTTATCATTAGTTTAACATATTTAAGTTAATAAACCTTCTTTAACGAACGGAAGTTGGCTTAAAGCCATGGCGGCGTAACGGCAGTGCATTTAGAAGAATTCCGTAATCTTATATTTAGGTAAAAAGTCGATTTTCTTGTATATACACATTTAGCTATCGATATCGAAATGCTTCAAATCATTCGTTTAACATATTTAAGTTCGTTAACCTTCTTTAACGTAATGAAGGTGATATAAAACCATGGCGGCATAACGACAGTGCATTTAGAAGAATTCCGTAATATTATATTTATGTATAAGGTCGATTTTCTTGTATATAAACATTCAGCAATCGATATCGAGATGGTTCAACTCATTAGTTTAACATACTTAAGTTAATTAACCTTATTTTTCTCACTGAAGTGTACATAAAGCCATAACGGTATAACGGCAGTGCATTTGGAGGAATTCCGTAATCTTATATTTAGGCATAAAGTCGAGTTTCTTGTATTTACACATTAAGCAATTGATATCGAAATGCATCAGATAACTGGTTTAGCATATTTATGTTAATTAACCTTCTTTATCTTACTAAAGTTTACATAAAGCCATAACGGTATAACGGCAGTACATTTATATGAATTCCGTTATCTTACATTTAGGTATAAAGTCGATTTTCTTGTATTTACGCATTTAGCAATCGATATCGAAAATCTTCAAATCACTAGTTTAACATATTAAGTTAATAAACATTTTTAAGCATACTGAAGTCTACATAAAGCCTTAACGGTATAACGGCAGTGCATTTAGAAGAATTCCGTAATGTTATAATTTTATAGTTAGGTATAAAGTCGATTTTATTGTATATATACATTTCGCAATCGATATGGAAATGCTTCAGATAACTGGTTTAACATATTTAAGATAATAAACCTCCTTTAGCGAACTGAAGTTGACATAAAGCCATAACGGCACTGCATTTGGAAGAATTCCGTAGTCTCATATTTAGGCATAAATTCGATTTCTTGTATATACACATTTTGCAATCGATATCGAAATGCTTCAAATAACTGGTTTAGCATATTTAAGTTAATTAACCTTCTTAATCTTACTGAAGTTTACATAAAGCCATCACGGCATAACGGCAGTATATTTATATGAATTCCGTTATCTTATATTTAGGTATAAAGTCGATTTTCTTGTATATACACATTTAGCTATCGATATCGAAATGCTTCAAATCATTCGTTTAACATATTTAAGTTCGTTAACCTTCTTTAACGTAATGAAGGTGATATAAAACCATGGCGGCATAACGACAGTGCATTTAGAAGAATTCCGTAATCTTATATTTATGTATAAGGTCGATTTTCTTGTATATACGCATCTAGCAGTCGATATCGAAATGCTTCAAATCATTAGTTTAACATATTCAAGTTAACTAACCCTCTTTATCTTACTGAAGTCTACAAACGCCTTAGCGGCATAACGGCAAAGCATTTAGAAGAATTCCGTAATCTTATATTTAGGTATAAAGTCGATTTTGTTGTATATACACATTTAGCAATCGATATCGAAATGCTTCAAATCATTATTTTAACATATTTAAGTTAATTAACCTTCTTTAACGTAATGAAGGTGATATAAAGCCATGGCGGCATAACGACAGTGCACGTATAAGTATTCCGTAATCTTATATTTAGGTATATAGTCGATTTTCTTGTATTTACGCATTTAGCAATCGATATCGAAAATCTTCAAATCATTAGTTTAACATATTTAAGTTAGTTAACCTTCTTTAACGTAATGAAGGTGATATAAAGCCATGGCGGCATAACGACAGTGCATGTAGAAGAATTCCGTAATCTTATATTTAGGTACATAGTCGATTGTCTTGTATTTACGCATTTAGCAATCGATATCGAAAATCTTCAAATCATTAGTTTAACATATTTAAGTTAGTTAGCCTTCTTTAACGTAATGAAGGTGATATAAAGCCATGGCGGCATAACGACAGTGCATGTAGAAGAATTCCGTAATCTTATATTTAGGTATAAAGTCGATTTTTTTGTTTATACACATTTAGCTATCGATATCGAAACGCTTCAAATCATAAGTTTAACATATTAAGTTAATAAACATTTTTTAGCATACTGAAGTCTACATAAAGCCTTAACGGTATAACGGCAGTGCATTTAGAAGAATTCCGTAATGTTATAATTTTATATTTAGGTATAAAGTCGATTTTCTTGTATATACACATTTCGCAAATTAATTAACTTAAATATGCTAAACCAGTTATCTGATGCATTTCGATATCGATTGCTTAATGTGTAAATACAAGAAAATCGACTTTATAACTGAATATAAGATTACGGAATTCTTCCAAATGCACTGCCGTTATACCGTTATGGCTTTATGTACACTTCAGTGAGAAAAATAAGGTTAATTAACTTAAATATGTTAAACTAATGAGTTGAACCATCTCGATATCGATTACTTATGTGTATATACAACAAAATCGACTTTATACCTAAATATAAGATTACGGATATACTGCCGTTATGCCACCATGGCTTTAAGCCAAAGGCTAAAGAAGGTTTATTAACTTAAACATGTTAAACTAATGATTTGAAGCATTTCTATATCGATTGCTGAATGTGTATATACAAGAAAATCGCCTTTATACATAAATATAAGATTACGAAATTCTTCTAATGCACTGTCGTTATGCCGCCAGGGCTTTATATCACCTTCATAACGTTAAAGAAGGTTAACTAACTTAAATATGTTAAACGAATGATTTGAAGCATTTCGATATCGATAGTTAAATGTGTATATGCAAGAAATCCGCCTTTTTACCTAAATATAAGATTACGGAATTCTTCCAAATGCACTGCCGATATGCCGTTATGGCTTTATGTTAACTTCAGTTCGTTAAAGAAGGTTAATTAACTTAAATATGTTAAACTAATGATTTGAAGCAATTCGTTATCGATTGCTAAATGTGAATATTTAAGAAAATCGACTTTATGCCTAAATATAAGATTACGGAATTCTCCTAAATGCACTGTCGTTATGTCGCCATGGCTATAAGCCAACTTCCGTTCGTTAAAGAAGGATAACGAACTTAAATATGTTAAACTAATGATTTGAAGCATTTCGTTATCGATTGCTAAATGTGTATATACAAGAAAATCGACTTTATACCTAAATATAAGATTACGGAATTCTTCTAAATGCTCTGCCGTTATGCCGTATTGGCTTTATGCCAACTTCCGTTCGTTAAAGAAGGTTAATTAACTTAAATATGTTAAACTAATGATTTGAAGCATTTCGATATCGATTGCTAAATGTGTATATACGAGAAAATCGACTTTATGCCTAAATATAAGACTATGGAATTATGGCTTTATGTCAACTTCAGTTCTCTAAAGGAGGTTTATTAACTTAAATATGTTAACCAGTTATCTGAAGTTTCGATATCGATTGCGAAATGTGTATATACAAGAAAATCGACTTTATACCTAAATATAAAATTATAACATTACGGAATTCTTCTAAATGCACTGCCGTTATACCGTTAAGGCTTTATGTAGACTTCAGTATGCTAAAAAATGTTTATTAACTTAATATGTTAAACTTATGATTTGAAGCGTTTCGATATCGATAGCTAAATGTGTATAAACATAAAAATCGACTTTATACCTAAATAAAAGATTACGGAATTCTTCTACATGCACTGTCGTTATGCCGCCATGGCTTTATATCACCTTCATTACGTTAAAGAAGGCTAACTAACTTAAATATGTTAAACTAATGATTTGAAGATTTTCGATATCGATTGCTAAATGCGTAAATACAAGACAATCGACTATATACCTAAATATAAGATTACGGAATTCTTCTGCATGCACTGTCGTTATGCCGCCATGGCTTCATAACACCTTCCTACGTTAAAGAAGGTTAACTAACTTAAATATGTTAAACGAATGATTTGAAGCATTTCGATATCGATTGTATATCGATTGATATACAACAAAATCGACTTTATACCTAAATATAAGATTACGGAATTCTTCTAAATGCACTGTCGTTATGCCGGCATGGCTTTATATCACCTTCATTCCTTAAAGAAGGTTAACTAACTTAAATATGTTAAACTAATGATTTGAAGATTTTTCGATATCGGTTGCTAAATGTGTATGTACAACAAAATCGACTTTATACCTAAATATAAGAAAACAGAATTCATATAATATACCGCCGTTATGCCGTTATGGCTTTATGTAAATTTTAGTAAGATAAAGAAGGCTAATTTACTTAAATATGCTAAACCAGTTATCTGATGCATTTCGATATCAATTGCTTAATGTGTATATACAACAAAATCGACTTAATACCTAAATATAAGATTACGGAATTCTTCAACATGCACTGCCGTTATGCCGCTATGGCTTTATATCAACTTCAATACGTTAAAGAAGGTTAATTAATTTAAATATGTTAAACTAATGGTTTGAAGCATTTCGTTATCGATTGATAAATGTGTATATACAAGAAAATCGACTTAATACCTAAATATAAGCTTACGGAATTCTTCTAAATGCACTGCCGTTATGCTGCCATGGCTTTAAGCCAACTTCGGATCGTTAAAGAAGGTTTATTAACTTAAATATGTTAAACTAATGAGTTGAACCATCTCGATATTGATTGCTAATGTGTATGTACAACAAAATCGACTTTATACCTAAATATAAGATTACGGAATTCTTCCAAATGCACTGCAATTATACCGTTATGGCTTTATGTTAACTTCAGTTAGTTAAAGAAGGTTAACGATCTTAAATATGTTAAACGAATGATTTGAAGCATTTCGATATCGATTGCTAAATGTGTATATACAACAAAATCGACTTTATACATAAATATGCGATAACGGTATTCTTCTAAATGCACTGCCGTTATGCCGCCATGGCTTTATATCACCTTCATTACGTTAAAGAAGGTTAACTAACTTAAATATGTTAAACTAATGATAAGAAGCATTTCGATATCGATTGCTAAATGTGTATATACAACAAAATCGACTTTATACCTAAATATAAGATTACGAAATAACGGAATTCTTCTAACTGCACTGCCGTTATGCCGCCATGGCTTTATATCACCTTCATTACGTTAAAGAAGGTTAACTAACTTAAATATGTTAAACTAATGATTAAAAGCATTTCGATATCGATTGCTAAATGTGTATATACAACAAAATCGACTTTATACCTAAATATAAGATTACGAAATTCTTCCAAATGTACTGTCGTTATGCCGCCATGGCTTTATATCGACTTCAATACGTTAAAGAAGGTTAACGATCTTAAATATGTTAAACGAATGATTTGAAGCATCTCGATATCGATTGCTAAATGTGTATATACAACAAAATCGACTTCATACCTAAATATAAGATTACGAAATAACGGAATTCTTCTAAATGCACTGCCGTTATGCCGCCATGGCTTTAAGCCAACTTCGGATCGTTAAAGAAGGTTTATTAACTTAAATATGTTAAACTAATGAGTTGAACCATCTCGATATTGATTGCTAATGTGTATATACAACAAAATCGACTTTATACCTAAATATAAGATTACGAAATTCTTCCAAATGTACTGTCGTTATGCCGCCATGGCTTTATATCGACTTCAATACGTTAAAGAAGGTTAACGATCTTAAATATGTTAAACGAATGATTTGAAGCATCTCGATATCGATTGCTAAATGTGTATATACAACAAAATCGACTTTATACCTAAATATAAGATTACGGAATTCTTCTAAATGCACTGTCGTTATGCCGCCAGGGCTTTATCTCAACTTCATTACGTTAAAGAAGGTTAACTAACTTAAATATGTTAAACTAATTATTGAAGGTTTTCGATATCGATTGCTAAATGCGTAAATACAAGAAAATCGACTATATACTAAATATAAGATTACGGAATTCTTCTAAATGCACTGCCGTTATGCTGCCATGGCTTTAAGCCAACTTCGGATCGTTAAAGAAGGTTTATTAACTTAAATATGTTAAACTAATGAGTTGAACCATCTCGATATTGATTGCTAATGTGTATATACAACAAAATCGACTTTATACCTAAATATAAGATTACGGAATTCTTCCAAATGCACTGCAATTACACCGTTATGTCTTTATGTTAACTTCAGTTAGTTAAAGAAGGTTAACGATCTAAATATGTTAAACGAATGATTTGAAGCATTTCGATATCGATTGCTAAATGTGTATATACAACAAAATCGACTTTATACATAAATATGCGATAACGGAATTCTTCTAAATGCACTGCCGTTATGCCGCCATGGCTTTATATCACCTTCATTACGTTAAGAAGGTTAACTAACTTAAATATGTTAAACTAATGATTAGAAGCATTTCGATATCGATTGCTAAATGTGTATATACAACAAAATCGACTTTATACCTAAATATAAGATTACGAAATAACGGAATTCTTCTAAATGCACTGCCGTTATGCCTCCATGGCTTTATATCACCTTCATTACGTTAAAGAAGGTTAACTAACTTAAATATGTTAAACTAATGATTAGAAGCATTTCGATATCGATTGCTAAATGTGTATATACAACAAAATCGACTTTATACCTAAATATAAGATTACGAAATTCTTCCAAATGTACTGTCGTTATGCCGCCATGGCTTTATATCGACTTCAATACGTTAAAGAAGGTTAACGATCTTAAATATGTTAAACGAATGATTTGAAGCATCTCGATATCGATTTCTAAATGTGTATATACAACAAAATCGACTTTATACCTAAATATAAGATTACGGAATTCTTCTAAATGCACTGTCGTTATGCCGCCAGGGCTTTATCTCAACTTCATTACGTTAAAGAAGGTTAACTAACTTAAATATGTTAAACTAATTATTTGAAGGTTTTCGATATCGATTGCTAAATGCGTAAATATAAGAAAATCGACTATATACCTAAATATAAGATTACGGAATTCTTCTACATGCACTGTCGTTATGCCGCCATGGCTTTATATCACCTTCATTACCTTAAGGAAGGTTAATTAACTTAAATATGTTACACTAATGATTTGAAGCATTTCGATATCGATTGCTAAATGTGTATATACAACAAAATCGACTTTATACCTAAATATAAGATTACGAAATTCTTCCAAATGTACTGTCGTTATGCCGCCATGGCTTTATAACGACTTCAATACGTTAAAGAAGGTTAATTATCTTAAATATGTTAACCTAGAGTTTTGAAGCATTTTGATATCGATTGCTAGATGCGTATATACAAGAAAATCGACTTTATACCTAAATATAAGATTACGGAATTCTTCTAAATGCACTGTCGTTATGCCGGCATGGCTTTATATCACCTTCATTACCTTAAAGAAGGTTAACTAACTTAAATATGTTAAACTAATGATTTGAAGATGTTCGATATCGGTTGCTAAATGTGTATATACAGGAAAATCGACTATATACCTAAATATAAGATTACGGAACTCTTCTACCTGCACTGTCGTTATGCCGGCATGGCTTTATATCACCTTCATTACCTTAAAGAAGGTTAACTAACTTAAATATGTTAAACTAATGATTTGAAGCATTTCGATATCGGTTGCTAAATGTGTATGTACAACAAAATCGACTTTATACCTAAATATAAGATAACGGAATTCATATATATATATACTGCCGTTATGCCGTTATGGCTTTATGTAAACTTTAGTAAGATAAAGAAGGTTAATTAAGTTAAATATGCTAAACCAGTTATCTGATGCATTTCGATATCGATTGCTTAATGTGTAAATACAAGAAAATCGAATTTATACCTTAATATAAGATTACGGAATTCTTCAGTGAGAAAAATAAGGTTAATTAACTTAAATATGTTAAACTAATGAGTTGAACCATCTCGATGTCGATTGCTTATGTGTATATACAAGAAAATCGACTTTATGCCTAAATATAAGACTACGGAATTCTTTTACATGCACTACCGTTATGCCACCATGGCTTTATATCAACTTCTATACGTTAAAGAAGGTTAATTAACTTAAATATGTTAAACTAATGGTTTGAAGCATTTCGTTATCGATTGCTAAATGTGTATATACAAGAAAATCGACTTTATACCTAAACATAAGATAACGGAATTCTTCTAAATGCACTGCCGTTATGCCGCCATGGCTTTAAGCCAACTTCTCTTACTGAAGTTTACATAAAGCCATAACGGTATAACGGCAGTGCATTTGGATGAATTCCGTAATCTTATATTAAGGTAAAAAGTCGATTTTGTTGTATATACACATTTAGCAATCGATATCGAAATGCTCCATCTCATAAGTTTAACATATTTAAGTTAATAAACCTTCTTTAACGATCTGAAATTGGCATATAGCCATGGCGGCATAACGGCAGTGCATGTAGAAGAATTCTGTAATCTCATATTTAGGTATAAAGTCGATTTTCTTGTATATACGCATTTAGCTATCGATATCGAAATGCTTCAAATCATTAGTTTAACATATTAAGATAATAAACTCTTCTTAGCTTACTGAAGTCTACATAAAGCCTTAACGGTATAATGCCAGTGCATTTAGAATAATTCCGTTAAAGTTATAATTTTAGTTTTAGGTATAAAGTCGATGTTTTTTTATCTACACATTTAGCAATTGATATCGAAATGCTTCAAACCATTAGTTTAACATATTTAAAATAATTAACCTTCTTTAACGTATTGAAGGTGATATAAAGCCATGGCGGCATAACGGCAGTACTTGTGGAAGAATTCCGTAATCTTATATTTAGGTATAAAGTCGATTTTCTTGTATATAAATATTTCGCAATCGATATCGAAATGCATCAGATAACTGGTTTAACATATTTAAGTTAACAAACCTCCTTTAGCGAAATGAAGTTGACATATTTAGGTATAAAGTCTATTTTGTTGTACATACACATTTAGCAATCGATATCGAAATGCTTCAAATAATTAGTTTAGCATATTTAAGTAAATTAACCTTCTTTAACGTACTGAAATTTATATAAAGCCATAACGGCATAACGGCAGTGCATTTAGAAGAAGTCCGTAGTCTTATATTTAGGTATAAAGTCGGGTTTCTTGTATATGTACATTTAGCAATCGATAACAAAATGCTTCAAATCATTAGTTTTACATATTTAAGTTAATTAACCTCGTTTATCTTACTGAAGTTTACATAAAGCCATAACGGTATAACGGCAGTGCATTTGGATGAATTCCGTAATCTTATATTAAGGTAAAAACTCGATTTTGTTGTATATACACATTTAGCAATCGATATCGAAATGCTTCATCTCATAAGTTTAACATATTTAAGTTAATAAACCTTCTTTAACGATCTGAAGTTGGCATATAGCCATGGCGGCATAACGGCAGTGCATGTAGAAGAATTCCGTAACCTCATATTTAGGAATAAAGTCGATTTTCTTGTATATACGCATTTAGCTATCGATATCGAAATGCTTCAAATCATTAGTTTAACATATTAAAATAATAAACGCTTTTTAGCTTACTGAAGTCTACATAAAGTCTTAACGGTATAACGCCAGTGCATTTAGAATAATTCCGTAAAGTTATAATTTTATTTTTAGCTATAAAGTCGATTTTCTTGTATCTACACATTTAGCAATTGATATCGAAATGCTTCAAACCACTAGTTTAACATATTTAAAATAATTAACCTTCTTTAACGTATTGAAGGTGATATAAAGCCATGGCGGCATAACGGCAGTACATGTGGAAGAATTCCGTAATCTTATATTTAGGTATAATTTGATTTTCTTGTATATATATATTTCGCAATCGATATCGAAATGCTTCAGATAACTGGTTTAACATATTTAAGTTAATAAACCTCCTTAGTGAACTGAAGTTGACATATTAGGTATAAAGTCGATTTTGTTGTACATACACATTTAGTAATCGATATCGAAATGCTTCAAATCATTAGTTTAGCATATTTAAGTAAATTAACCTTCTTTAACGTACTGAAATTTATATAAAGCCATAACGGCATAACGGCAGTGTATTTCGAAGAATTCCGTAATCTTATATTTAGATATAAAGCCGAATTTGTTGTATATACGCATTTAGCAATCGATATTGAAATTCTTCAAATCATTAGTTTAACATATTTAAAATAATTAACCTTCTTTAACGTAATGAAGGTGATATAAAGCCATGGAGGCCTAACGACAGTGCATTTAGAAGAATTCCGTAATCTTATATTTAGGTATAAATTCGATTTTGTTGTATATACGCATTTAGAAATCGATATCGAAATGCTTCAAATAACTGGTTTAGCATATTTAGGTTATTAACCTTTTTATCTTACTGAAGTTTACATAAAACCATAACGGCATAACGGCAGTATATTTGGGTGAATTCTGTAAGCTTTTATTTAGGTATAAAATCGATTTTCTTGTACATACACATTTAGCAATCGATATCGAAATGCTTCAAATCATTAGTTTAACATATTTAAGTTAATTAACCTTCTTTACCGTAATGAAGGTTATATAAAGCCATGGCGGCATAACGACAGTGCATGTAGAAGAATTCCGTAATCTTATATTTAGGTATATAGTCGATTTTCTTGTATTTACACATTTAGCAATCGATATCGAAAATCTTCAAATCATTAATTTAACATATTTAAGTTAATTAACCTTCTTTAACGTAATGAAGGTGATATAAAGCCATGGCGACATAACGACAATGCATTTAGAAAAATTCCGTAAGCTTATATTTAGGTATAAGTTCGATTTTGTTGTATATAGGCATTTAGCAATATCGAGATGCTTCATATAACTGGTTTAGCATATTTACATAGGTTAATTAACCTTCTTTATCTTACTGAAGTTTACATAAAGCCATAACGGCATAACGGCAGTATGTTTGAGAGAATTCCGTAATCTTTTATTTAGGTATAAAATCGATTTTCTTGTACATACACATTTAGCAATCAATATCGAAATGCTTCAAATCATTAGTTTAGCATATTCAAGTAAATTAAATTTCTTTAACGTACTGAAATTTATATAAAGCCATAACGGCGTAACGGCAGTGTATTTCGAAGAACTCCGTAATCTTATATTTAGATATAAAGCCGAATTTGTTGTATATACGCATTTAGCAATCGATATCGAAATTCTTCAAATCATTAGTTTAACATATTTAAAATAATTAACCTCTTTAACGTAATGAAGGTGATATATCCGTAATCTTATATTTAGGTATAATTCGATTTCGTTGTATATACGCATTTAGCAATCGAAATCGAATTGCTTCAAATAACTGGTTTAGCATATTTAGGTTAATTAACCTTCTTTATCTTACTTAAGTTTACATAAAGCCATAACGGCAGTATATTTGGGTGAATTCCGTAAGCTTTTATTTAGGTATATAATAGATTTTGTTGTATATACACATTTAGCAATCGATATCGAAATGCTCAAATCATTAGTTTAACATATTTGAGTAAACTAACCTTCTTTAACGTACTGAAATTTATATAAATCCATAACAGCATAGCGGCAGTGCATTTCGAAGAATTACGTTATCTTGTATTTAGGTATAAAGTCGATTTTCTTGCATATACGCATATAGCAATCGAAATCGGCATGCTTCAAATCATTAGTTTAACATACTTAAGTTAATAACCTTCTTTAACGCACTGAAGACTTCATAAAGCCTTAACGGTATAACTGCAGTGCATTTAGAAGAATTCCGTAATCTTATATTTAGGTATAAAGTCGGTTTTATTGTATATACTCATTTAGCAATCGATATCGAAATGCTTCAAATCATTAGTTTAATATATTTAAGTTAATAAAGTTTCTTTAACGCACTGAAGTTAACATAAAGCCATGGCGGCATAACGGCAGAGCATGTAGAAGAATTCCGTAATCTTATATTTAAGTATAAAGTCGATTTTGTTGTATATACACATTTAGCAATCGATATCGTAATGCTTCAAATCATTAGTTTACCATATTTAAGTTAATAAAACATCTTTATTTTACTGAAGTCTACAAAAGCCTTAACAGCATAACGCAGTGCATTTAGAAGAATTACGTAATTTTATATTTACGTATAAAGTCGATTTTCGTGTATATACTCATTTAGCAAACGATATCGAAATACTTCAAATCATTAGTTTAATATATTAAAGTTAATAAAGCTTCTTTAACGCACTGAAGTTAACATAAAGCCATGGCGGCATAACGGCAGTGCATGTAGAAGAATTCCGTAATCTTATATTTAGGTATAAAGTCGATTTTCTTGTATATACACATTTAGCAATCGATATCGAAATGCTTCGAATCATTAGTTTAACATATTTAAGTTAATAAACCTTCTTTAACGCACTGACGTCTTCATAAAGCCTTAACGGTATAACTGCAGTGCATTAGAAGAATTCCGTATTCTTATATTTAGGTATGAAGTCAATTTTCTTGTATTTACATATTTAGCAATCGATACCGAAATGCTTCAAATCATTAGTTTAACATATTCAAGTTGATTAACCCTCTCTGTCTTACTGAAGTCTACATAAAGCCTTAACGGCATAACGGCAGTGCATTTAGAAGAATTCCGTTATCTTATATTTAGGTATAAATTTGATTTTCTTGTATGTTTACATTTAGCAAGCGATATCGAAATGCTTCAAATCATTAGTTTAACATATTTAAGTTAATTAACCTTCTTTAACGTATTGAAGTTGATATAAAGCCATGGCGGCATAACGACAGTAGATTTGGAAGAATTCCGTAATCTTATATTTAGGTATAAGGTCGATTTTGTTGTATATACACATTAAGCAATCGATATCGAAATGCTTCATCTCATAAGTTTAACATATTTAAGTTAATAAACCTTCTTTAACGATCTGAAGTTGGCATATAGCCATGGCGGCATAACGGCAGTGCATGTAGAAGAATTCCGTAATCTCATATTTAGGTATAAAGTCGATTTTCTTGTATATACGCATTTAGCTATCGATATCGAAATGCTTCAAATCATTAGTTTAACATATTAGACAATAAAACGCTTTTAGCTTACTGAAGTCTACATAAAGCCTTAACGTTATAACGCCAGTGCATTTAGAATAATTCCGTAAAGTTATAATTTAATTTTTAGGTATAAAGTCGATTTTCTTGTATTTACATATTTAGCAATCGATATCGAAATGCTTCAAATCATTAGTTTAACATATTCAAGTTAATTAACCCTCTCTGTCTTACTGAAGTCTACATAAAGCCTTAACGAAGAGAAGAGAGAAAGGAAGAATTCCGTTATCTTATATTTAGGTATAAATTTGATTTTCTTGTATGTATACATTTAGCAAGCGATATCGAAATGCTTCAAATCATTAGTTTAACATATTTAAGTTAATAAACCTTCTTTAACGCACTGAAGTCTTCATAAAGCCTTAACGAAATAACTGCAGTGCATTTAGAATAATTCCGTAAAGTTATAATTTTAGTTTTAGGTATAAAGTCGATTTTCTTTTATTTACACATTTAGCAATCGATATCGAAATGCTTCAAACCATTAGTTTTACATATTTAAGTTAATTAACCTTCTTTATCTTACTGAAGTTTACATAAAGCCATAATGGCATAACGGCAGTATATTTGGGTGAATTCCGTAAGCTTTTATTTAGGTATAAAGTCGATTTTCTTGTACATACACATTAAGCAATCGATATCGAAATGCTTCAAATCATTAGTTTAACATATTTAAGTTAATTAACCTTCTTTAAACGTACTGAAATGTATATAAAGCCATGGCGGCATAACGACAGTGCATGTAGAAGAATTCCGTAATCTTATAGTTGGGTATATGGTCGATTTTCTTGTATTTACACATTTAGCAATCGATATCGAAAATCTTCAAATCATTAATTTAACATATTTAAGTTAGTTGACCTTCTTTAACGTTATGAAGGTGATATAAAGCCATGGCGACATAACGACAGTGCATTTAGAAAAATTCCGTAATCTTATATTTAGGTATAAGTTCGATTTTGTTGTATATAGGCATTTAGCAATATCGAAATGCTTCATATAACTGGTTAGCATATTTAGGTTAATTAACCTTCTTTATCTTACTGAAGTTTACGTAAAGCCATAACGGCATAACGGCAGTATGTTTGAGAGAATTCCGTAATCTTTTATTTAGGTATAAATCGATTTTCTTGTACACACATCTTAGCATATATAAGTAAATTAACCTTCTTTAACGTACTGAAATTTACATAAAGCCATAACGTCATAACGGCAGTGTATTTCGAAGAATTCCGCAATCTTATATTTAGATATAAAGCCGAATTTGTTGTATATACGCATTTAGCAATCGATTTCGAAATTCTTCAAATCATTAATTTAACATATTTAAAAAAATTAACCTTCTTTAACGTAATGAAGGTGATATAAAGCCATGGCGGCCTAACGACAGTGCATTTAGAAGAATTCCGTATTCTTATATTTAGGTATAAAGTCGATTTTCTTGTACTTGCATATTTAGCAATCGATATCGAAATGCTTCAAATCATTAGTTTAACATATTCAAGTTAACTAACCCTCTCTGTCTTACTGAAGTCTACGTAAAGCCTTAACGGCATAACGGCAGTGCATTTAGAAGAATTCCGTTATCTTATATTTAGGTATAAATTTGATTTTCTTGTATGTATACACTTAGCAAGCGATATCGAAATGCTTCAAATCATTAGTTTAACATATTTAAGTTAATTAACCTTCTTTAACGTATTGAAGTTGATATAAAGCCATGGCGGCAAAACGGCAGTGCATTTAGAAGAAGTCCGTAGTCTTATATTTAGGTATAAAGTCGGTTTTCTTGTATATGTACTTTTAGCAATCGATAACAAAATGCTTCAAATCATTAGTTTTACATATTTAAGTTAATTAACCTTCTTTATCTTACTGAAGTTTACATAAAGCCATAACGGTATAACGGCAGTGCATTTGGATGAATTCCGTAATCTTATATAAAGGTAAAAAGTCGATTTTCTTGTATATACACATTCAGCAATCGATATCGCAATGCTTCATCCCATAAGTTTAACATATTTAAGTTAATAAACCTTCTTTAACGATTTGAAGTTGGCATATAGACATGGCGGCATAACGGCAGTGCATGTAGAAGAATTCCGTAAACTCATATTTAGGTATAAAGTCGATTTTCTTGTATATACGCATTTAGCTATCGATATCGAAATGCTTCAAATCATTAGTTTAACATATTAAGATAATAAACGCTTTTTAGCTTACTGAAGTCTTCATAAAGCCTTAACGGTATAACGCCAGTGCATTTAGAATAATTCCGTAAAGTTATAATTTTATTTTTAGGTATAAATTCGATTTTCTTTTATTTACACATTTAGCAATCGATATCGAAATGCTTCAAACCATTAGTTTAACATATTTAAAATAATTAACCTTCTTTAACGTATTGAAGGTGATATAAAGCCATGGCGGCATAATGGCAGTACATGTGGAAGATTTCCGTAATCTTATATTTAGGTATAAAGTCGATTTTCTTGTATATATATTTTTCGCAATCGATATCGAAATGCTTCATATAATTGGTTTAGCATATTTAGGTTAATTAACCTTCTTTATCTTACTGAAGTTTACGTAAAGCCATGGCAACATAACGGCAGTGCATGTAGAAGAATTTCGTAATCTTATATTTAAGTACAAAGTCGATTTTTTTGTATATACACATTTAGCAATCGATATCAAAATGCCTCAAATCATTAGTTTACTATATTTAAGTTAATTAAACATCTTTATTTTACTGAAGTCTACAAAAGCCTTAACGGCATAACGGCAGTGCCTTTAGAAGAATTACGTAATCTTATACCTAGGTATAAAATCGATTTTCGTGTATATACTCATTTAGCAATCGATATCGAAGTGCTTCAAATCATTAGTTTAATATATTAAAGTAACGGCAGTGCATGTAGAAGAATTCCGTAATCTTATATTTAGGTACAAAGTCGTCTTTCTTGTATATACACATTTAGCAATCGATATCGAAATGCTCAAATCATTAGTTTAACATATTTGAGTAAACTAACCTTCTTTAACGTACTGAAATTTATATAAAGCCATAACAGCATAGCGGCAGTGCATTAAGAAGAATTACGTTATGTTATATTTAGGTATAAAGTCGATTTTCTTGTACATATATACGCATATAGCAATCGATATCGACATGCTTCAAATCATTAGTTTAACATATTTAAGTTAATAAACCTTCTTTAACGCACTGAAGCCTTCATAAAGCCTTAACGAAATAACTGCAGTGCATTTAGAAGAATTCCGTAATCTTATATTTAGGTATAAAGTCGATTTTGTTGTATATACTCATTTAGCAATCGATATCGAAATGCTTCAAATCATTAGTTTAATATATTTAAGTTAATAAAGCTTCTTTAACGCACTGAAGTCTTCATAAAGCCTTAACGAAATAACTGCAGTGCATTTAGAAGAATTCCGTAATCTCATATTTAGGTATAAAGTCGATTTCGTTTTATATACTCATTTAGCAATCGATATCGAAATGCTGGAAATCATTAGTTTAATATATTTAAGTTAATAAAGCTTCTTTAACGCACTGAAGTTAACATAAAGCCACGGCCGCATAATGTCAGTGCATATAGAAGAATTCCGTAATCTTATATTTAAGTACAAAGTCGATTTTATTGTATATACACATTTAGCAATCGATATCAAAATGCTTCAAATGATAAGTTTACTATATTTAAGTTAATTAAACATCTTTATTTTACTGAAGTCTACAAAAGCCTTAACGGCATAACGGCAGTGCATTTAGAAGAATTACGTAATCTTATATTTAGGTATAAAGTCGATTTTCGTGTATATACTCATTTAGCAATCGATATCGAAATGCTTAAAATCATTAGTTTAATATATTAAAGTTAATAAAGCTTCTTTAACGCACTGAAGTTAACATAAAGCCATGGCGGCATAACGGCAGTGCATGTAGAAGAATTCCGTAATCTTTTATTTAGGTATAAAGTCGATTTTCTTGTATATATACATTTAGCAAACTGTATCGAAATGCTTCCAATCATTAGTTTAACATATTTAAGTTAATAAACCTTCTTTAACGCACTGACGTCTTCATAAAGCCTTAACGGTATAACTGCAGTGCATTTAGAAGAATTCCGTATTCTTATATTTAGGTATAAAGTCAATTTTCTTGTATTTACATATTTAGCAATCGATATCGAAATGCTTCAAATCATTAGTTTAACATATTCAAGTTAATTAACCCTCTCTGTCTTACTGAAGTCTACATAAAGCCTTAACGGCATAACGGCGATGCATTTAGAAGAATTCCGTTATCTTATATTTAGGTATAAATTTGATTTTCTGGTATGTACACATTTAGCAAGCGATATCGAAATGCTTCAAATCAGTAGTTTAACATATTTAAGTTAATTAACCTTCTTTAACGTATTGAAGTTGATATAAAGCCATGGCGGCATAACGGCAGTGCATTTAGAAGAAGTCCGTAGTCTTATATTTAAGTATAAGGTCGGTTTTCTTGTATATACACATTTAGCAATCGATAACGAAATGCTTCAAATCATTAGTTTAGCATATTTAAGTTAATTAACCTTCGTTATCTTACTGAAGTTTACATAAAGCCATAACGGTATAACGGCAGTGCATTTGGATGAAATCCGTAATCTTATATTAAGGTAAAAAGTCGATTTTAGTAATCGATATCGAAATGCTTCATCTCATTAGTTTAACATATTTAAGTTAATAACCCTTCTTTAACGATCTGAAGTTGGCATATAGCCATGGCGGCATAACGGCAGTGCATGTAGAAGAATTCCGTAATCTCATATTTAGGTATAAAATCGATTTTCTTGTATATACACATTTAGCTATCGATATCGAAATGCTTCAAATCATTAGTTTAACATATTAAGATAATAAACGCTTTTTAGCTTACTGAAGTCTACATAAAGCCTTAACGGTATAACGCCAGTGCATTTAGAAGAATTCCGTAAAGTTATAATTTTATTTTTAGGTATAAAGTCGATTTTCTTTTATTTACACATTTAGCAATCGATATCGAAATCCTTCAAACCATTAAATTAACATATTTAAAATAATTTACCTTCTTTAGCGTATTGAAGGCGATATAAAGCCATGGCGGCATAACGGCAGTACATGTGGAAGAATTCCGTAATCTTATATTGAGGTATAAAGTCGATTTTGTTGTATATACGCATTTAGCAATCGATATCGAAATGCTTAAAATCATTAGTTTAACATATTTAGGTTAATTAACCTTCTTTAACGTTTTGAAGTTGATATAAAGCCATGGCGGCATAACGACAGTACATTTGGAAGAATTCCGTAATCTTATGTTTAGGTATAAATTCCATTTTCTTTTATATACACATTTAGCAAGCGATATCGAAATGCTTCATAACATTAGTTTAACATATTTAAGTTAATAAACCTTTTTTAACGAACTGAAGTTAACATAAAGCCTTAACGGCATAACGGCAGTGCATTTAGAAGAATTCCGTTATCTTATATTTAGGTATAAATTTGATTTTCTTGTATGTACACATTTAGCAAGCGATATCGAAATGCTCCAAATCGTTAGTTTAATACATTTAAATTAATTAACCTTCTTTAACGTATTGAAGTTGATATAAAGCCATGGCGGCATAACGACAGTACATTTGGAAGAATTCCGTAATCTTATGTTTAGGTATAAATTCCATTTTCTTTTATATACACATTTAGCAAGCGATATCGAAATGCTTCATAACATTAGTTTAACATATTTAAGTTAATAAACCTTTTTTAACGAACTGAAGTTAACATAAAGCCTTAACGGCATAACGGCAGTGCATTTAGAAGAATTCCGTAATCTTATGTTTAGGTATAAATTCGATTTTCTTGTATATACGCATTTAGCAATCGATATCGAAATGCTTCAAATCATTAGTTTAACATACTAAGTTAATAAACATTTTTTAGATTACTGAAGTCTACATAAAGCCTTAACGGTATAACGGCAGTGCATTTAGAAGAATTCCGTGATGTTATAATTTTATATTTAGGTATAAAGTCGATTTTCTTATATTTACACATTTAGCAGTCGATATCGAAATGCTTCAAACCATAAGTTTAACATATTTAAAATAACTAACCTTCTTTAACGTAATGAAGTTGATACAAAGCAATGGCGGCTTAACGACAGTACATTTGGAAGGATTCCCTAATCTAATATTTAGGTATAAAGTCGATTTTCTTGTATATACACATTTAGCAATCGATATCGAAATGCTTCAAATCATTAGTTTAACATATTTAAGTTAATAAACCTTCTTTGTCGCACTGAAGTCTACATAAGGCCTTAACGGTATAACTGCACTGCATTTAGAAGAACTCCGTTATCTTATATTTAGGTATAAATTCGACTTTCTTGTATATACTCGTTTAGCAAGCGATATCGATATGCTTCAAATCATTAGTTTAACATATTTAAGTTAATTAACCTTCTTTAACGTATTGAAGTTGATATAAAGCCAAAACGACAGTACATGTGGAAGAATTCCGTAATCTTATAGTTAGGTATAAAGTCAATTTTCTTGTATTTACATATTTAGCAATCGATATCGAAATGCTTCAAATCATTAGTTTAACATATTTAAGTTAATTATCCTTCTTTTTCTTACTGAAGTTTACATAAAGCCATAACGGTATAACAGCAGTGCATTTGGAAGAATTCCGTAATCTTATATCCAGGAATAAAGTCGATTTTGTTGTATATACACATTTAGCAATAGATATCGAGATGGTTCAACTCATTAGTTTAACATATTTAAGTTAATAAACCTTCTTTAACGCACTGAAGTCTACATAAAGCCTTAACGGTATAACGGCAGTGCATTTAGAAGAATTCCGTAATGTTATAATTATATATTTAGGTATAAAGTCGATTTTCTTGTATTTACACATTTAGCAGTCGATATCGAAATGCTCCAAACCATAAGTTTAACATATTTAAAATAACTAACCTTCTTTAACGCATTGATGTTGATACAAAGCCATGGCGGCTTAACGACAGTACATTTGGAAGAATTCCCTAATCTTATATTTACGTATAAATTCGATTTTGTTGTATATACGCATTTAGCAATCGATATCAAAATGCTTCAAATAATTGGTTTAGCATATTTAGGTTAATTAACCTTCTTTATCTTACTGAAGTTTACATAAAGCCATAACGGCATAACGGCATTATATTTGGGTGAATTCCGTAAGCTTTTATTTAGGTGTAAAATCGATTTTCTTGTACATACACATTTAGCAATCGATATCGAAATGCTTCAAATCATAAGTTTAACATATTTAATTTAGTTAACCTTCTTTACCGTAATGAATGTTATATAAAGCCATGGCGGCATAACGACAGTGCATGTAGAAGAATTCCGTAATCTTATATTTAGGTATATAGTCGATTTTTTTGTATTTACACATTTAGCAATCGATATCGAAAATCTTCAAATCATTAATTTAACATATTTAAGTTAATTACCCTTCTTTAACGTAATGAAGGTGATATAAAGCCATGGCGGCATAACGACAGTGCATTTAGAAAAATGCCGTAATCTTATATTTAGGTATAAGTTCGATTTTGTTGTATATAGGCATTTAGCAATATCGAAATGCTTCATATAACTGGTTTAGCATATTTAGGTTAATTAACCTTCTTTATCTTACTGAAGTGTACATAAAGCCATAACGGCATGTCGGCAGTATATTTGGGAGAATTCCGTAATCTTTTATTTACGTATAAAATCGATTTTCTTGTACATACACATTTAGCAATCAATATCGAAATGCTTCAAATCATTAGTTTAGCATATTTAAGTAAATTAACCTTCTTTTACGTACTGAAATTTATATAAAGCCATAACGGCATAACGGCAGTGTATTTCGAAGAATTCCGTAATCTTATATTTAGGTATAAAGTCCATTTTCTTGTATATACGCATACAGCAATCGATATCGAAATTCTTCAAATCATTAGTTTAACATATTTAAAATAATTAACCTTATTTAACGTAATGAAGGTGATATAAAGCCATGGCGGCCTAACGACAGTGCATTTAGAAGAATTCCGTAATTTTCTATTTAGGTATAAATTCGATTTTGTTGTATATACGCATTTAGCAATCGAAATCGAAATGCTTCAAATAACTGGTTTAGCATATTTAGGTTAATTAACCTTCTTTATCTTACTGAAGTTTACATAAAGCCATAACGGCATAACGGCAAAAGATTTGGGTGAATTCCGTAAGCTTTTATTTAGGTATAAAATCGATTTTCTTGTACATACACATTTAGCAATCGATATCGAAATGCTCAAATCATTAGTTTAACATATTTGAGTAAACTAAACTTCTTTAACGTACTGAAATTTATATAAAGCCATAACAGCATAGCGGCAGTGCATTTAGAAGAATTACGTTATCTTATATTTAGGTATAAAGTCGATTTTCTTGTATATACGCATACAGCAATCGATATCGAAATGCTTCAAATCATTATGTAACATATTTAAGTTAATAAACCTTCTTTAACGCACAGAAGTCTTCATAAAGCCTTAACGGTATAACTGCAGTGCATTTAGAAGAATTCCGTAATCTTATATTTAGGTATAAAGTCGATTTTGTTGTATATACTCATTTAGCAATCGATATCGAAATGCTTCAAATCATTAGTTTAATATATTTAAGGTAATAAAGCTTCTTTAACGCACTGAAGTTAGCATAAAGCCATGGCGGCATAACGGCAGTGCATGTAGAAGAATTCCGTAATCTTTTATTTAGGTATAAAGTCGATTTTCTTGTATATATACATTTAGCAATTTATATCGAAATGCTTCAAATCATTAGTTTAACATATTTAAGTTAATAAACCTTCTTTAACGCACTGACGTCTTCATAAAGCCTTAACGGTATAACTGCAGTGCACTTAGAAGAATTCCGTATTCTTATATTTAGGTATAAAGTCGATTTTCTTGTATTTACATATATTGCAATCGATATCGAAATGCTTCAAATCATTAGTTTAACATATTCAAGTTAATTAACCCTCTCTGTCTTACTGAAGTCTACATAAAGCCTTAAGGGCATAACGGCGATGCATTTAGAAGAATTCCGTTATCTTATATTTAGGTATAAATTTGATTTTCTGGTATGTACACATTTAGCAAGCGATATCGAAATGCTTCAAATCAGTAGTTTAACATATTTAAGTTAATTAACCTTCTTTAACGTATTGAAGTTGATATAAAGCCATGGCGGCATAACGGCAGTGCATTTAGAAGAAGTCCGTAGTCTTATATTTAAGTATAAGGTCGGTTTTCTTGTATATACACATTTAGCAATCGATAACGAAATGCTTCAAATCATTAGTTTAACATATTTAAGTTAATTAACCTTCGTTATCTTACTGAAGTTTACATAAAGCCATAACGATATAACGGCAGTGCATTTAGAAGAATTCCGTAAAGTTATAATTTTATTTTTAGGTATAAAATCGACTTTCTTTTATTTACACATTT
Organism: Bactrocera correcta; assembly: GCA_027475135.1. Classification (NCBI taxonomy): domain Eukaryota; kingdom Metazoa; phylum Arthropoda; class Insecta; order Diptera; family Tephritidae; genus Bactrocera; species Bactrocera correcta. The sequence continues at coordinate 4,537 of JAPZAG010001440.1, read as the reverse complement.
AGCAATCGATATCGAAATGCTTCAAACCATTAAATTAACATATTTAAAATAATTTATCTTCTTTAACGTATTGAAGGCGATATAAAGCCATGGCGGCATAACGGCAGTACATGTGGAAGAATTCCGTAATCTTATATTGAGGTATAAAGTCGATTTTGTTGTATATACGCATTTAGCAATCGATATCGAAATGCTTAAAATCATTAGTTTAACATATTTAGGTTAATTAACCTTCTTTAACGTATTGAAGTTGATATAAAGCCATGGCGGCATAACGACAGTACATTTGGAAGAATTCCGTAATCTTATGTTTAGGTATAAATTCCATTTTCTTTTATATACACATTTAGCAAGCGATATCGAAATGCTTCATAACATTAGTTTAACATATTTAAGTTAATAAACCTTTTTTAACGAACTGAAGTTGGCATATAGCCATGCGGCATAACGGCAGTGCTTGTAGAAGAATTCCGTAATCTCATATTTAGGTATAAAATCGATTTTCTTGTATATACACATTTAGCTGTCGATATCGAAATGCTTCAAATCATTAGTTTAACATATTAAGATAATAAACGCTTTTTAGCTTACTGAAGTCTACATAAAGCCTTAACGGTATAACGCCAGTGCATTTAGAAGAATTCCGTAAAGTTATAATTTTATTTTTAGGTATAAAATCGACTTTCTTTTATTTACACATTTAGCAATCGATATCGAAATGCTTCAAACCATTAAATTAACATATTTAAAATAATTTACCTTCTTTAACGTATTGAAGGCGATATAAAGCCATGGCGGCATAACGGCAGTACATGTGGAAGAATTCCGTAATCTTATATTGAGGTATAAAGTCGATTTTGTTGTATATACGCATTTAGCAATCGATATCGAAATGCTTAAAATCATTAGTTTAACATATTTAGGTTAATTAACCTTCTTTAACGTATTGAAGTTGATATAAAGCCATGGCGGCATAACGACAGTACATTTGGAAGAATTCCGTAATCTTATGTTTAGGTATAAATTCCATTTTCTTTTATATACACATTTAGCAAGCGATATCGAAATGCTTCATAACATTAGTTTAACATATTTAAGTTAATAAACCTTTTTTAACGAACTGAAGTTAACATAAAGCCTTAACGGCATAACGGCAGTGCATTTAGAAGAATTCCGTTATCTTATATTTAGGTATAAATTTGATTTTCTTGTATGTACACATTTAGCAAGCGATATCGAAATGCTTCAAATCGTTAGTTTAACATATTTAAATTAATTAACCTTCTTTAACGTATTGAAGTTGATATAAAGCCATGGCGGCATAACGACAGTACATTTGGAAGAATTCCGTAATCTTATGTTTAGGTATAAATTCGATTTTCTTGTATATACGCATTTAGCAATCGATATCGAAATGCTTCAAATCATTAGTTTAACATACTAAGTTAATAAACATTTTTTAGATTACTGAAGTCTACATAAAGCCTTAACGGTATAACGGCAGTGCATTTAGAAGAATTCCGTGATGTTATAATTTTATATTTAGGTATAAAGTCGATTTTCTTATATTTACACATTTAGCAGTCGATATCGAAAAGCTTCAAACCATAAGTTTATCATATTTAAAATAACTAACCTTCTTTAACGTATTGAAGTTGATACAAAGCCATGGCGGCTTAACGACAGTACATTTGGAAGGATTCCCTAATCTTATATTTAGGTATAAAGTCGATTTTCTTGTATATACACATTTAGCAATCGATATCGAAATGCTTCAAATCATTAGTTTAACATATTTAAGTTAACTAACCTTCTTTAACGTATTGAAGTTGATATAAAGCCAAAACGACAGTACATGTGGAAGAATTCCGTAATCTTATAGTTAGGTATAAAGTCAATTTTCTTGTATTTACATATTTAGCAATCGATATCGAAATGCTTCAAATCATTAGTTTAACATATTTAAGTTAATTATCCTTCTTTTTCTTACTGAAGTTTACATAAAGCCATAACGGTATAACAGCAGTGCATTTGGAAGAATTCCGTAATCTTATATCCAGGAATAAAGTCGATTTTGTTGTATATACACATTTAGCAATAGATATCGAGATGGTTCAACTCATTAGTTTAACATATTTAAGTTAATAAACCTTCTTTAACGCACTGAAGTCTACATAAAGCCTTAACGGTATAACGGCAGTGCATTTAGAAGAATTCCGTAATGTTATAATTATATATTTAGGTATAAAGTCGATTTTCTTGTATTTACACATTTAGCAGTCGATATCGAAATGCTCCAAACCATAAGATTAACATATTTAAAATAACTAACCTTCTTTAACGCATTGATGTTGATACAAAGCCATGGCGGCTTAACGACAGTACATTTGGAAGAATTCCCTAATCTTATATTTACGTATAAATTCGATTTTGTTGTATATACGCATTTAGCAATCGATATCAAAATGCTTCAAATAATTGGTTTAGCATATTTAGGTTAATTAACCTTCTTTATCTTACTGAAGTTTACATAAAGCCATAACGGCATAACGGCATTATATTTGGGTGAATTCCGTAAGCTTTTATTTAGGTGTAAAATCGATTTTCTTGTACATACACATTTAGCAATCGATATCGAAATGCTTCAAATCATAAGTTTAACATATTTAAGTTAGTTAACCTTCTTTACCGTAATGAATGTTATATAAAGCCATGGCGGCATAACGACAGTGCATGTAGAAGAATTCCGTAATCTTATATTTAGGTATATAGTCGATTTTTTTGTATTTACACATTTAGCAATCGATATCGAAAATCTTCAAATCATTAATTTAACATATTTAAGTTAATTACCCTTCTTTAACGTAATGAAGGTGATATAAAGCCATGGCGGCATAACGACAGTGCATTTAGAAAAATGCCGTAATCTTATATTTAGGTATAAGTTCGATTTTGTTGTATATAGGCATTTAGCAATATCGAAATGCTTCATATAACTGGTTTAGCATATTTAGGTTAATTAACCTTCTTTATCTTACTGAAGTGTACATAAAGCCATAACGGCATGTCGGCAGTATATTTGGGAGAATTCCGTAATCTTTTATTTACGTATAAAATCGATTTTCTTGTACATACACATTTAGCAATCAATATCGAAATGCTTCAAATCATTAGTTTAGCATATTTAAGTAAATTAACCTTCTTTAACGTACTGAAATTTATATAAAGCCATAACGGCATAACGGCAGTGTATTTCGAAGAATTCCGTAATCTTATATTTAGGTATAAATTCCATTTTCTTGTATATACGCATACAGCAATCGATATGGAAATTCTTCAAATCATTAGTTTAACATATTTAAAATAATTAACCTTATTTAACGTAATGAAGGTGATATAAAGCCATGGCGGCCTAACGACAGTGCATTTAGAAGAATTCCGTAATTTTCTATTTAGGTATAAATTCGATTTTGTTGTATATACGCATTTAGCAATCGAAATCGAAATGCTTCAAATAACTGGTTTAGCATATTTAGGTTAAATAACCTTCTTTATCTTACTGAAGTTTACATAAAGCCATAACGGCATAACGGCAAAAGATTTGGGTGAATTCCGTAAGCTTTTATTTAGGTATAAAATCGATTTTCTTGTACATACACATTTAGCAATCGATATCGAAATGCTCAAATCATTAGTTTAACATATTTGAGTAAACTAACCTTCTTTAACGTACTGAAATTTATATAAAGCCATAACAGCATAGCGGCAGTGCATTTAGAAGAATTACGTTAACTTATATTTAGGTATAAAGTCGATTTTCTTGTATATACGCATACAGCAATCGATATCGAAATGCTTCAAATCATTATGTAACATATTTAAGTTAATAAACCTTCTTTAACGCACAGAAGTCTTCATAAAGCCTTAACGGTATAACTGCAGTGCATTTAGAAGAATTCCGTAATCTTATATTTAGGTATAAAGTCGATTTTGTTGTATATACTCATTTAGCAATCGATATCGAAATGCTTCAAATCATTAGTTTAATATATTTAAGGTAATAAAGCTTCTTTAACGCACTGAAGTTAGCATAAAGCCATGGCGGCATAACGGCAGTGCATGTAGAAGAATTCCGTAATCTTTTATTTAGGTATAAAGTCGATTTTCTTGTATATAAACATTTAGCAATTTATATCGAAATGCTTCAAATCATTAGTTTAACATATTTAAGTTAATAAACCTTCTTTAACGCACTGACGTCTTCATAAAGCCTTAACGGTATAACTGCAGTGCACTTAGAAGAATTCCGTATTCTTATATTTAGGTATAAAGTCGATTTTCTTGTATTTACATATATTGCAATCGATATCGAAATGCTTCAAATCATTAGTTTAACATATTCAAGTTAATTAACCCTCTCTGTCTTACTGAAGTCTACATAAAGCCTTAAGGGCATAACGGCGATGCATTTAGAAGAATTCCGTTATCTTATATTTAGGTATAAATTTGATTTTCTGGTATGTACACATTTAGCAAG